>JBANCY010001362.1:0-11396 GCA_037040045.1 Phorticella flavipennis | reverse complement strand
GCCTAAAGGCATGAGCGGGACTCGAACCTCGCACCTCTTGTTCGGCGGGACAGTGCGCTATCCACTGGACCACCGAGACCCCGATGGCCATTACTTTCCCATTTATTAAGCTATCTGTTCCGAATTCGGTATATAGGGTCATGATTAGAAACTGCAGATTGGAATATCCCAAAATTTTGATACACCCCTCCATTTTCCCGGAAAATGACGAAATGTATCTATAAGCTACAAATTTTAAGCTAGAGTCATGAAATTTAGTATTTAGGTGTCCATAAGTCTTATACAGAAAGTGGCATCCAAAAATTTTTTCCATCTTAAATTGGTCCCCCCCTAATTAGAAAAGTGCTTATATTTTCAAAAATTCTTATCATAATAGTTCGAATTCTAGAATATATATTTATAACCATATCGTTAACCAATCTTGAACGATCGGATCATAAAGAACGAAGTTATATGACTCAGAAGTGGCCGAAAACGGCCATAAATGGCAAAAGGTGAAAAATGCATTATGTCACCTGGCAGCAGAAAGTGTGTAGCTAGAGGTTCGAAATTTGGCATGTAGATTTGCATTGATGGTGCGCAAATTGCATTTTCTCAAAATTTTGATGCCACGCCCCCCTCGCCCTGAAATCAAAAAATTTAATAACAGGTGTAATTTTTTGATTTAAGACTAGATTTCCAACATTTCGGAAAGTATTTCGAACTTAGTCTGAAAGTTTGAAATCGATCGGATCGTAAACACAGAAGTTATTCGCAAAAGAGTAAAAAAAGGGGCCGGCTGACGCAGCGCCGACGCTAGCGCACGCTGGGTAACGGTAAAAGTGGGTCTGTGTATGTGTATATGTATGTAACGGTATTAAGCGATTCCGACTGCATTGCACTGTTGGGATCAGGGTATCTCGTAGTCGAGCCCACTCGACTAGAGCTTTCTTACTTGTCTCTACCCTGATCCGATTTGAAAAATGGGAAGAAGGGTATGATAGTATTGTTGGAATCAATAGCCGAGTCGATATAGCCAAACTTAACATGAAGATCCGTGTATAGCAAAGGCAAAACGAGCTTGTTTCAAATTTCGGATGCCACGCATCTTCGCCCAATAATTGGTAAAGACGATTTCCGAAAAAATTGTCATTTGGCATTTGGCACAATTAAGCTAAGTAAATAGGGTCATGATTAGAAACTGCAGAATTTGCCAAAATTTTGATACACCCCATAATGTTCCCGGAAAGTGATGAAATATGTATAGCAGCCAATTCGCCATTTTTATGCAAGAGTCATGGAATTTAGCATGTGGGTACCCATCGATACCATGCAGAAAGTGGCATCCAACATTTTTTCCATCCTTATATGGTCCCCCTAAATTTAATAAATGCTTATAATTTCTACAATACTTATCATAATAGTTCCTATTTCTGAATGTATATTTATAACAATATCATTGCGACTAACGCAACTCATTCGTCTTGCACCAGTAAGGTTATTCGCAGCGCAAGCAATTCGTCTTCGCCTTCATCTTCGTCTCAGCGCGCACTCTGTTTGTAGCCTTATTGTGGCTGTTATATACATATCGTCACTTTCCGGAAAAAATGGAGGGGTGTATTAAAACTTTAGGAAATTTCATTCTGCAGTTTATATTCATAGCCCTATATGCTATACCAATTTTGGAGTCGATAGTTGCATAAATGCAAAAGTCGTGGCAATTATATCAAAAATAATTTTTTATAAATTATCGATCTGTTTATGCTATGTTAGAATTGCTAACCCTTGATAAAGACTTATTCAGCGACGACTTCAGCGCATGCTGCTTAACGATATAACAATCTGCGTACATGTGTGTAGATAACTGAATTCTACGATTCTGAGTTTATTGCACAACGGGGATCAGGGTATCTTGAAATCGTCTCAGTCCAGTAAAACCTTCCAAGTTGTTCCTGAATTGAATTTCAGTTCGCATAGTTTGGCCCCTTTAATGCACACTACAAATTTCAGAGCAATAGGACAAAAACCGCATAAGCTTTGAGCAATGGAATGTGAAATTACATCCAACCTGCGCGACAGACATAACGCTGACGTCAGCGCAAGCTGCATAACTTTAGTAGTGTTTGTCTGTTTGCGTGTGAATGAGCTGGATGTGAGTGTGTTTCGTACACCTGGATTCAAAGTAACATATAGTATAGTATCTGTTTACAGTACACACGCGCACACGCACACAAGATGACTGTATTCATGTACTCATTGGTAATATTTCATATAATTAGTTATTATAGTATTATATGGCGTTGGATTTGAAATCCACCCGCGGAAAAAAATGTTTAGTGAAGGGAGCTGAAATAAAGAGAAATAGTGCTTCAGGCTGTGACCCGATATGGTTGTTATGACCTTATAATAATAATAATATTCATATTATGGTATTGCAGCGTAAGTTTCTTGAAGATTTGACCGGAACTGCAAAACTAATCAGGCTAATTCTAGCTAATGAAAATTCGAAATTCTCTTAATTGGAGTACAATTCAAGCTCAATAAATTTACACTACACCATCATATGAGTTTTAAAACTATCATCAGTTCTGATGTTTTGACCAAATAAGGAGTCACTGATTGTTATACTATCCAAAGTTTAACATTGTCAGTTGCCTATGAGACATATTTAAAGATTTCTACATAAGGTAGAATAAGATAAATTAGGAACATCATAGGGTGGTGCTCCGAATGGTCTTAGATATCATAGGTCTGGAACGAGCAATGCTAGATTCTCGGAAATCCTAAACATACTCATAATAGTTCAATCGCCGAGGGGCATAATCAATTCCTGCATCACATAATTATCGTGTTTGTGATCCGATTGTTCTGAAATTTTTAGGATATCTTTTTACAATATAGTCTTTAAAATTTTTGAATAGTGGAAGATTTGGATGGAAGAAAATTTAGATATTTCTGCATAGTCGCACGACTCTCAAATTGAAGTAGTTATGAACAATTGTAATTATATATCGTCGAAATGAAATACCATTCTGAAGTTTATATTCAAACATTTTATATATGTTCATATATACTGTAAATTCTCAAGTTATAGCCATTTTATCGAAAAACGTACTTCCTGGTGCTGATCAAGAAAATATATACTTATGGAGTCTGTCACAACTCCTTGTGCCTGTTGCATATATTAGTAAAAACTTTCATATTAAGCCCAATTTGCGATTGGGTCCAGGGTAAGATAATGTATAGGGTCACGGAATTTCGCAGTTCAGTATAATGAAAAGGTATCTGAATAATCCGTCAACTGCAACTTCCATGAGCTGAAAATGGTATTCATAAGTTTTGTTCTTACAATTAGATGTCTCATAATGAGCTTACAGCTGGCGGATGGCTGATGGCTGATGGCGGATGGCTGATAAGCCCATAACTTTACCTGTGTGCCCCACTATCAAGCTATTGTACGAGAAGTGGAGTGAGGGGAACGAAGATGTGGGAAAGAGAGCGAGAGAGACAGACAGCGAGAGAGGGAGAGAGGGGGAGAGGGAGAGATTGCATCTGCTGAGTTTATTGTGCCACATTGCTCTTGAGATTCACTTGCTTTGAAAATATAAACAGAGAGCTCGCGGCGGAGCTTGCTGCGGAGACAACGGCGCTCACAACAAAGCCGACGTCGATGGCGCGCGCTCTCAAACATGTTCGAATAAGTTCGCTGGCGACGATTACTGCCACTGCACGTTGTTGTTGTTGTTGCTGCTGTTGTTTTTGTTGTTGTTCCAGCCCAGCACACCGAAATTGAGTGAAAATCAACGGACGGCTGTGCCGCGGTCCGCTATTTATTGGAAACTTGTTAATTTGCCGCTGCGTGCGCTCAGTATTTTAATGAGCGGGTGCCGGGACGCCGGGATGGAAGTTGAGTTTGGCAGTGCTGGCAGCGGCGGCGGCGCCGGCGACGACAGCAGCAGCAGCGGTGGCGGCGGCCACTGATACGAGCAGTTCAAAGTGAGACTAAGAAGAATGTTGATGTGGTGAGTGAATGATCGTGAATCCGCAGCAGCAGCAGCCGCAGCAGCCGCAGCAGCCGCAGCAGCAGTCGCAGTCGCAGCAACAGCCGCAGCATCATCACCAGCAGCAGCAGCAGCCGCAGCAGCAATGACAGGGGTAGCCTTAACGTCGACGGCTACAACAAGATCAACAGCAGCAGCAGCAACCACAGCAGCAGCAACCACAGCAGCAGCAGCAGCAGCAGCAGCAGCGGCAGCAGCAGCGCCGCTTTTGGCAATCCGATTCTGGCCCACAGATCGCAACAGTAATAGCCGGAGTCAAAGCTGCGGCGCGCTGCCTGCTGCCTGCTGCTTGAACGAGCAGCTCAAAGACGTTTCAGACGGCGTCGCAGATGGCAGCGTCATCGTATCGGTCGGTCGGCCGTCGCGTCGCGTCGTCAGCGTATTGGACGTCGTCGTCGTCGTCGTCGTCGCCGCCGCCGCCGTCGTTGTCGTCGTCGTCGTCGTCGTCGCCGACTCTAGCTTTGACTGTCGCTGTGACTATGGGAGTGTGCGCGGTTGAAGCGGCCGAGCAGCGATCACTCGTTCGCGTTCGTTGCTGCTCTGCAAAACGGCGGTCGAGTTGTTATAAAAGTGGCAAGGACATACGCTCGAGTCATTAGTCGAAAACTATAAACGCTCGACGCGAAATCGTCTCCGGGTCGGTCGCTCTGTCTTCTTCGGCGCAAGTAGGCAACTATTTTTGTTTTTTTTTTTTGATTTTATATCCGCGGCTTAATTTATTTTAATGTTACCGAACCACAAAGTAAAAATCAAAAAGAAAATTTTTTTGGCAGTTTAACCAAATTCAAAAACGAAGTCGTTACGAAGAAAGATTATTTTGTTTGTGTTGCTCCAAGGAAAGAAATCAAAAATTTTGAATAAAATTATTTTCTTCAAGCCACAAAGCAACGTCTAAAAGCAAAAGTGACAACAAATGGCTCGTCGTTGTAGTAAATAAAAAGAAAGCAACGCACACACACGCGTAGACACGCACACACGCATACACCTCGCCACTCGAACATCTTGAGGCCCGTCTTCAATCGTCATCTTCAAGCATCCTCGCGGTTCACCGGTTCGCCGCTTACCTAAAATATTGGCTGTAAAATGCTGGCCGATTCGTACCTTTTGAAATGTGTACTGCGTCAACTGCAGGTGGAGCAGCAGGATGCACAGCATCTACTGCTGGTGTTTCTCAGTTTCCTCACACTGATCAGTCTCCTGCAATGGATGTTGCGTAACTATCAAGAGTTACGTAAATTACCCCCGGGTCCATGGGGCTTTCCGGTAATTGGCTACCTTCTGTTCATGGGCAATGAGAAGCACACGCGCTTCATGGAGCTGGCCAAGAAATATGGGTCGCTCTTCTCCACGCGGTTGGGAAACCAGCTGACGGTCGTTATGAGTGATTACAAAATGATACGCGAATGTTTCCGCCGAGAGGAATTTACTGGGCGACCGGATACCCCGTTCATGCAAACTCTCAATGGATATGGTAAGTGAAACTATAAAAAAACCATTAACAAGTTGAGAAGTCGTATTTTCGTCCTCCCACGTCCTCCTAAAGGACCCACGAGACTTAAAAATCCCTTCAATTTTAATATAAATTGCTTGGAGATTTTAACTTTACTTAAACAACTTCACGACAGTTTCATTTA
The DNA here is from genome assembly GCA_037040045.1 of Phorticella flavipennis. Classification (NCBI taxonomy): domain Eukaryota; kingdom Metazoa; phylum Arthropoda; class Insecta; order Diptera; family Drosophilidae; genus Phorticella; species Phorticella flavipennis. The sequence goes on along the minus strand of JBANCY010001362.1, from coordinate 5,722 downwards.
TCCTGACGAGAAACAATATTGTTAAAAAAGATTAGAAAGTATCTGCAGATAATAGGATAATTAAACGAAACATATAAATCAAAAATATAGGAAAATAATGGGAAAAATAATTGGCATAATATGAGAATGTGCTCCGATTTTGCCGGCAAATGTGCAGAGCAACTGCAAAGCCCACGTGATGACAGAAACGCGGACAAACGATTTATTTTTTTCCTAGCCTCCTTATCAGCACAAAATGTATATAATACTTTTTCTATGTAAGATGTTTTCTAATGTAAAATAAAATAACAAAATATGTATTTATATATATATATAAATATGTATATATATAATTCACCTTGCTTTTGGTTAACGATATTCATAAACTGACACTGAGTAGTTGAATGCCACAATATGTCGGAGTTTAACTGATTTGCATTATAAACACGGTTGAAATTTTATAAATGGTTTATAATTTATTTTTAACTTTTATACTCTGATACCAAATGAAAACTTGTATGAAGAGTATGATAAGCTTGTCCAAATGATCGAGACAAGCAGGCGTGGCAGACCCCGTTGATATATATAGATATCCTTGATCAGCAAAAAATAGATGAGACTACAAATTTAGAGCAATGAAAACTGAGCGTAAATATTATACGCAGATCAAGTTTATTTTCAATTTTGGAAGGCACGCACTGGATGTATGCATTCGTAAGTGCAAATGAATCATTCATTCCGCAATAGGTACAATGTCCTTATTCACTATATATTGTCTATATTGACAGATAGTACTCACATTAACTTCCATGTTGTACAGCATATAATGAGTAGAGAACAATAGTATGCAGTTTTTCAACTGTATTATCTGTTATTATAGGAAATTGGCAAAACTTTATGGTCAACATTTCATTGTATTATATTATTTTGATATGATATAAAAGACTGTTTATATACTGTATCAGTGTTAGAATTCAGAAACATAATAATAAACTAATCTGTCGAGTAAACCTTTAGTGCACCCACGTTTCTGTTCGAATATGGAATACACTATACAGCAACAATGAGTGCTGTAGTTGTGAGTACACTACAGTTCTGTAAAGCAGTATTCATCTATAAATGAGTACATTCAGACCTATATCAGGCACCATATGTTTGAGCCACAGTTATCATGCCAAGATCATTTGCTACGCAGGTGCGCACAGAGGCAATATAGGATATGCCTTCAAAAATGTTTTTTTTAATTTTAATATGATCCTTCGAAATTTTAGCACAGTTCTTAAAATTTGGTAATTGAAATTTAAGATTATATATTCGGAATGAAACGCGCGAAACTGGCTAAAGGTTAGAAAAGAATTTTACCTATATTCTATATATCTATATCTATAATCTATCTATAAACACCCCATTTGGCATGAAGGTCCGCATAGTCTCAAATTGCATTTTCTCATTTTTTGATCCCACATCCTGTTCTCCCGTAAATAAAAAAAATTTTACGATGAGGGCGACTGATGCCGACTTCATAGGGTATTTCATAGTCGAGCTCACTCGTTTAGACTCACTCTTACTGGTTTTCGAATGAAATTGATCGTATCGTATTATTTTCAGGCATTATTAACAGCACTGGTAAATTGTGGAAGGATCAACGGCGCTTTCTGCATGAGAAACTGCGACTTTTTGGAATGACCTACATGGGACACGGAAAGCAACAAATGCAGAAACGCATTATGGTAAGTATCCGTAGATGGTCCAATCGATATAGAATAGAGATCTTGTGTGACATGATTTTTGATTATTTTATTACTATTTTTATGCTTTCCCAACAGACCGAGGTGCATGAATTCATTGGGCATTTACATGCTAGTGATGGTCAACCCATTGACTTGTCTCCAGTCATTTCATTGGCAGTTAGCAATGTGATATGTAGTCTGATGATGTCCACGCGGTTCAGCATTGACGATCCAAAGTTTAGGCGTTTCAATTTCTTAATAGAGGAGGGAATGCGGCTTTTTGGCGAGATTCATACCGTTGACTATATTCCGACTTTGCAATGTTTCCCAAGCATTTCAACGGCCAAAAACAAGATCGCGCAAAACCGGGCTGAGATGCAAAAATTCTATCAGGATGTAATCGATGAGCACAAATGCAGCTTTGATGCCAACAATGTTCGTGATTTGGTTGATTTTTATCTATGTGAAATCGCGAAGGCCAAGGCGGAGGGCACCGACGCAGAGCTTTTCGATGGCAAGAATCATGGTATGTTTATGATTATGCAATCATTAGTCGAGTTATCTAACGAGCAGTTTGATCCGTGCAGAAGAACAGCTGGTACAGGTGATCATTGACTTGTTTTCGGCGGGCATGGAAACCATCAAAACAACCTTGCAATGGATCAATGTCTTTATGTTGCGAAATCCCAAAGAAATGCGTCGAGTCCAGGATGAACTTGATCAAGTAGTGGGTCGTCATCGACTGCCTACCATTGAGGACCTGCAGTACTTACCAGTAACAGAATCAACAATTCTCGAGTCCATGCGACGGTCAAGCATTGTGCCATTGGCTACAACCCACTCGCCCACAAGGTATATTAACAAGAATCTAATAAGTCAACAAGCAACAGCCCCCATTAATTCTTCTCTTCTATTGTCGCATTTCCAGAGATGTAGAACTTAACGGGTACACCATTCCGGCTGGCTCTCATGTCATACCTTTGATCAACAGCGTCCATATGGATCCTAATTTATGGGATAAGCCGGAAGAGTTCCGTCCAGCGCGCTTTATCGATTCAGAAGGCAAAGTGCGCAAGCCAGAGTATTTTATACCATTTGGCGTAGGTCGCCGCATGTGTCTGGGCGATGTGCTAGCGCGCATGGAGCTATTTCTCTTCTTTGCCTCGTTTATGCACTGCTTTGATATTGCGCTACCTGAAGGCCAGCCATTGCCCAGTCTCAAGGGCAATGTTGGAGCCACGATAACCCCCGAGTCGTTCAAAGTTTGCCTCAAACACCGTCCGTTGGTTCCCACTATGCCGGAGACACATCAGATGCGCAATGTGGGTGCAAACTGAAGCATAAAGCCAGGTTCAACCTTAGAGCACGGTTTTGTTCCTACACTCATAGTAGAAAAGTGACATTTTGTTTTTAAAATAGATAACGTAGTTAACTATTGAATTTAAGGTTAAGTCTTAGCAAATAGTTACCAAAATGACAGAATTTAAATCGTATAAAGATCATTAGAGTAAGATTATTAAAGCCATATGCCATTAATCCGCTAGAAAAGAGTATCTACATAAAACTGTAGAGAATATGTATCTAAGAAAACGAATTCTATTCTTTCAACCCCAAGAAGCTGTGTTCAGTTAATTATACTTATCTGATATATTTAGTTAATATTATAGTTTATAGATCAATTATTTGTAATTTTTTTTATTAGTTGATGTTTTCTATGTATTTTACAATTTAGCTTTAAACAAAAACCATAAAAACTATGGTGAGTTAATTGCGCATAAAATAAAAGAGCACAATCATCTAGACAAAATTAATATAATAAGCATTACATATAGTCGATAAGAATAGTCGAAGATTAATCAAAAACGCCTTTCACAATAGTAACTTAAGAAGGTATGCTATGGTCCAGGAACTATATGAAATTCGCCTCTCTTAACTGCAAAGCATTTAAATTATTTAGATTAATTGTGTCAAGTGCCAGTTTCAGTGTTCACGCAGAATTATACTCAGCTTAATTAATGTAATGTCAATCTTGTTGATCGTAGATAATTAGCCCAATGACTCAAATAGAAAAAATAAAAAATATAAAAAAAAAATATATATAGATATATATGCACAAACGGATATTTGTTTAATTGATAGATTTTTAAGTATCTAATTTCCTAAAATGCAGCTTGAAGTTTGCGGGAGTCAGCGTAATACCGCATTCACCATCCATATCAAGATCCTCAGAATCGTTTGGAAGCCAGACGTGAAAACGACGCAGAATTCGACCAGCGAAAAGGGTCAATATCATGCGGGCCAACTCGTCACCGGGACACATCCGCTTTCCAGTCTGAAATGGAATGAACTGTGCGGGCGCCTCGTACTCGTCAGCCGCATTAATGAACCGTTCAGGACGGAATTTCTCTGGCTCTGGCCAGGCGTCTGGATTCATGTGTATGGCCCACTGCAATACGAGCACCATGGTATTGCGCTTGATGAACCAGTCTCCCACACTTATGTTGCTTTCCACTCCGTGAGGTATGCCAAGTGGTACGACCGATCTAATGCGTTGGGCTTCGGAGAGACACGCTCGCAGATACACTATGGATTCAAGTTCTTCCAGCGTGGGCGTCTCACTGACCTCCATCAATTGGGAGTGTAGGTGTTTTTGGCAGTGCTGCTCCCGTGCCATGTAGAGAAGGAACCAACGTAAGGTAGCGAGAGCTGTGTCGACACCAGCTCCAAATAGATCAGCCAGTAGATGGCGAAGCTGTTCATCGCAGTATAACTCCGAGTAGGGCTCGCGTTCGGCAAGAAAATGTTCCAATACACTCTGCGGAGTCTTTAACTTTAGTTGCTTTTCACTACGTGCGATGAGATCATCGTAGATCTGATGGGTCTTAGCCTTGCCATCGAGCAAAAAGCGTATGCTACGTTTATTGGTTGGCAAGTGACGCAGCCAGGGTAAAAAGTTGACCATGCCCGAGACACCTATAAGCTTTACGCCCTCCTCTTGAAGATGTTGGAGATACACCCAATTAGGATCATCTCGTTCAAACATCTGACCGAACACCAGGGCGTTTATAATATTGCCCAGAGTATGTTGAAGGCAAGGTACAGGATCCAACATGCCTGTCTCATCAGTTTCGGTCTCCATTAACTGTCAATAGAAAAAAGGGGGATACCTTAAAAAATATATAAGGATATAAACGTATTGTATATTGATATATAAATACAAATGTATATATGTATTTATTCAGTGGAAAATTGTATACAATCTTCAAAGAAAATATTAGTGAGTGAGCTCGACTACGAGATACCCTGATCCCAACTGTCCGATGAACTTGAAAGTGTAAGTTCGAAACACATTCCAAAATACGTGTGTTGAAAATCTTTTTTTGAATCAAAAAATTACACCTATTATCTATTTTTTTTTTTTTCACTTGCGGGGCAGGCCGCGTTTGCATCAAAAATTTGAGAAAATTGAATTTACGCATTATCTGTGCGAACTCACGAGCCTAATTTCGTACTTCTACCTATGAACGTTTAGCCACCGGGTGACATAATGCATTTCACCTTTTGCCATTTCGGCAAATTTTGTTACTTTCCTGGAAAATGAAAATTCAGTTTCAATTCATAACTCTATTTGTTAAATTTGGTCTCGATAGCTCTAAAAATGCTAAAGTTATGGTCATTTTATCGAAAATCTTTTTCATCGCTCATTTCATCTGCGTATGGTACAGTATGGACAATACTGCCGAGTTTAAAGTCTCTCGCTCTTATGATATCTAAACGAACAAAGCTTTATGGCGCCTGCCACGCCTCATTCTGTCAGCTTCATTCCAACAAAACTGTTATGCCCTATTTTCCATTTTTCAAATGGGATCAGGGTATATAAATAAACTTGATTTGCCTTTCTGGCACGCCTCCATACATATTATACCCTTCTTACTAATTATACCCTGATCCCATTTAAAAAATGGGAAAAAGGGTATAATAGTTTTGTTGGAATGTATGTAACAGGCAGAAGG
>JBANCY010001361.1:0-11411 GCA_037040045.1 Phorticella flavipennis | reverse complement strand
ATATATATATATATATATATATATATAGAAAAAGCTCTTGACCCGATGAGTGATCTCACTGAGCGCACTTTTGCATGCAGTTTGTCACTCTCTCTCTCTCTCTGTCGTTCCTCGCACTTGACACTGAGAGCACAGAGCAGCGAGCTAGAGCTTTTGGGAGGCATGTGCGTGCGAAAGTGATCGCACGTGTGTGCTTACAAGCCGTGTGATTACAGGGTATTGTGCTTAGAATCTGGGTGGCCGCAAGCACTGCGCAAATACGCGCCGGATAGGCCCCAGACAAAAGCCCAAAAATGATTCATGCGAGGGGCCCCGGCGCATTAAAGCCTAGCGAGAAGTGCGTTGACTTCTACTCGTCGTCGTTTTGCGTGGCATTGGCACATACACACACACACACACACTAGCACATGTGATATGTGTATGTGTGTGTGTGCGTCTGTGGGAGTGGATGTGGGTGTGTATGTGTGTGTGTGCGGGTGTGAGTTAAAGTCTAAGGCTGAGTGCGGGCAATGATTCAACCTCGCCACTTCCACTCTCAACCAACAGTCCAACGCGTCCAACAGTCTCCCGATTTTAGATGTTTATAACCGATCATCGATCACGGATCACCATCCGTCGTCACTGATCATAACCGTATGCATTCCCTGATCCCACTGATTCCCGCTCTCCGATCCATGTTTTTCGTAAATAATTCGCTTGCCCGATAAGCGGCGAAAATCAACAAAATGTGTTACAACAACAAGCGAAAAGTACTACATATAAGAAAAAAAATAATAAAATTATCTATCAAACTCACATTCACATTCACATCCAAATACCCCAACCGCTATGGAGGTGCTCGCAGCTAGCATTTACAGAACAGCGCGTAGGCGTGGCGAAATATACGCCATATCTACCTTATCTATTGGGGTTCAAATCGTACAGCTCGTTATGAAACGAATCCCTCATTATTCCAGCTTGACAAATAAATATTCTTTGATGTAATCGAAATCTAATCGACGGAGAGCGTCGAGGGAATGTGTGGCTTCGGAGGATTTTGCATTTTGTTTTTCTATTCTTTGTACACCCCTTCCTAGCGATCAGGATTAGAATTGAAATTTTGGATATTAAGCCTTTGAAAACTGTTGAAAGTTGTTGAAACACAATCTTTTGTCAATAAATTCCCCCATCGTTTCTTCAATGTATGCGAATTAACATCAGTTTAGTAGTTCTCTATAGAGAAGTTATCAATCATTCCCCTTGCTTGTCGGTGACGTGCGAAAGGAAGTGCCTTGAAGCCCGTGTTCCACCTCCATACAAAAGTAAATAATGCAAATATATTGCTATATATTAGATATGTATGTATTCGTGTGTATTTATGTGTATGTACTTCTTGAATACAAATAATATAAAAAAGTCAGCTAGAACTTGACAGTCCCCGTCCCTGTCCTTTTCACCCATACCAAAGAAGCTCCTCTTTCTTTTCATTACGTCAGTTCCTTCTGCCTCCTAACCCACAACAACCCTCAATGTGTCCAGAGATGTAGAAATTTTTAAACATGTTTCAACTACGCACCAGAAGCCCCCATCCGCAGGTTTAGTCGAATTTGAGCAAATCTATTCATCATTTTGCACACTTCTCAAGCGTCCTTCCCTTACGCAGTTGGCCTTGTCATCAGTTTTCCTCATCTTGAACGTAATCGACTCACCGACAGAAGCAAAGGTAACGAAAAGACGGCGAAATATGCAGCCACAAGTGAAAATGGTCAACAAAGATTTCTTTCTACATCCCTATGCATGGTAGCTAGTCAGTAGCTAGTCGGAGCCCAAGCGCCCAAAGTTCACTCCAGCCGTCCCGCAGCACCTGCCACTGCCACCGCACCCGGTGAGGGCTTAGGGAGCTCAACCGATTATTGGAGAAAAGAATTTGAAAGGGTATACCGTCTTCGGTGAATAAAGACAATCTGTAATTTTTTTTAATGCTTAACAAAACTTAGAAACACACAAACACCCACACAGAACCATGTGTCCCCCTACAAGAGCGTGAGGCGAGTGGGCGGATTATGGAGGAAGTATGGGACCTTCAAAGGGGCTGGAGTAGCCGACGAGCTTTGTGTAAGTATAAAATTCTAAAAAGGAAGTATTAAGCCATAGCTTAAACATTTGCCAACCGCAGCAGCAACCGCAAAAGTCTTCACTTGCCACACACGCACGCACACACTCATACACTCTCATACACACATACATATACACTTACACATACACATACACATACACAAACACACGCACACATGCACGTAACTCAAACACGGAGGGAGCCTTTTGCTTGCCACTCGTGAGCTCGTGAGCTCGTGAGTTGAGATCCTGATATTGTGTGCGTTGCATGTATGCGGCATATTCTTTCTTACCTACAAACAATCCGCTGTGCCGCATGCCACTTGCCGCTTGCCACTTGCCGCTTGCCACATGCCAGACGCGAGCAACAGCCTTCAGTCTTCAGTATTGAGTGCAATTATTATGAAGACTGACACCAGAACTCTGAAATCGGGGCTTCTCGACTACCAGATACTCAGATCCCAAAAGTAATATCCTTTTTGTCTATTTCTGAATGCAATTAATCGATGGTTGATGTAATTTTCAGGACAACCTTGCGTCTTTAAGGTTTGTTTTACACTCATTAACTTGACGCCCACTAACGTTATTGCCGATAAATAATTTCACCATTCATAATTATAGTCCTTGATACCCTTGTTGGTTGTATAATTGCGATTGTTGGATGTATTATGAAAACGAGCTGCGACATTCGATCAACCAAATTCGAAATCCTCTTATAAAACTCCTAGCTTCGGTGGGCAGACAGACAGGCAGACAGACAGACGTTAAAACCTTTAACTATTATACCCATTTTACCAATTTTCAACGGGACCAGGGTATTAAAATCTTGCAACTCGCATGCAAATTTATACCGAGATTCTCACAAAATCCAAGCCATCAAGAAAGAGATAGCGAGTGTATGTGAAGAAGTGAGAGTGAAGGATATCGAAGTAGATGGGAAACGAGACAGAGAATGAAGAGAGAAAGAGAGAGAAAGTGGGGGCTTTCTATTTATTACTACTACAAAAGCAGCAGGTGGAGGCAGCAGCTACTATTGATTCATATTTCTCTTTACATTGCCTACCCCAAACCATCTGCCAATTTCAATTTCCCCTGAGTTTCTAATCCATCCAGAATAACAACAACAACAACAACAACAACAATAACAATAATAAGAATAAGAAAAAAACTGTTTTTTAAGCAGCACGAGCAGCGCTGACTACGTACTTACTTTTGGCTTCGTATCGCTTTTATTCAAATTCATAATCGCAAAATTTTTTATATTCTACTTATGCTCAAAAGGCGTGTGTGGGCGGGACGTAAGACTAGTGGTTGGCTTTGTACTTGGGCCTACATTGCCCCCATTACCCCAGTTATAATAGCATCCGATGGCAGCCGATACCACCCGGTGGCATTCTTAGTCTCTCTTTCTATGTTGCCGTCCTCCGTCGTCATACAGTTACATCCTTAGTCCTCAGTCCTTAGTCCTTGGTCCTGGTCCTGGTTTTGGTCTCTGGGTCCTGGCTTGAGCCTAACCCCAACTGCTATGCGCTGTAATCGGAAACTTTCCTCTTTCTTAACATTTTTCATCATTTTTCTCTGTGCTTTCATTTTGCTTGTGCCAAAAATACAAAAAGTATCCAAGGAGCCAAGGTGCGGGTGGTGCGGGCGGTGCGGTGCTGCAGGTGGTGGGGGATGGTGGATGGGGGATGGGGAATGGAATGAATGAATAATAAAAGCGAAGCACTCGATGGCGTAGAATTTGAATAGAAGCTTAGTTTTTCGCTTATACAACAAAAACTTTCTTTTTTATTTCGGGGTTGTTTCCAATTTTTTTCTACTTTGCTCGCGACGTCGAGGAGAAGCTGTGCGTGTGTAGGTGTGTGTGTGTGGGTGTGTGTGTGTGTGTGTGTGTGTGTGTGTGTGTGTGTGTGTGTGTGTGTTGTAAGTTGCACATTCAGAAAAGGGCAAGAAAAGCGTTTTTACAAAACGAGACATGCAAAGAAAGAGAAAGGGAAAGCTGGCTAGCGGGCGAGCGAGAAGGATAGGGACAGAGAGTGTCTCGCGTAATAGACGCAGACGCAAGACGAGGAAGCAGTAGAAGCAAAACTGAAAAGTTTATAATTACTTATTTTTTGATGAATTGGGTAAATATTAAAGAAGAAAAAAGGAAGCAAAAGAAAGTAGAACCAAGTCAAGGGACAGGGACAGGGATAGAGCGATAGAACCATAGAAGCGATAACAGTAAACGAAGCAAAAGGTGGCCGCGGGGCGGGAGGACGCAGAGGACGGGTGGTTGGTGAAAAGTTGAAGCAGCAGCCAAAAAAAGGTACAGCGCGCGCTTAAAAAGAAATACGACTACATTAAAAATTATCGATCGATTTTGTATTTTGTATTTTTATTTCATGATCCCAATGAAAACGGGAAGGAAGAGTGCAATGATTATGTACAAACGCTTGTAGCCAGCAGAAGGCTGCATGTTGGATCCTATGAGGACCCTATATTCTTGATCGGCTTTCAGAGGCAGACTGTTCAGATGTATCTGCCTGTTTTTCAACTTATTAATTCATTTGGCCACCTGTCCAGAATTTGGATTGAATTATACAAAAACCAGCAAAAGTTAATTGCTTATAATGCAATGACTGGAATCAGCGTATCGCTGAGTCGAGCATTCTCGACAGATACCCTCCACGTCCTTTTCAATGTATATCCTTCCAAAGTTATAGCATGCAAACTAAGGATTCATGTCAAAGCAATTGTAGTAAATATTTATGTAGAGATTGTCATCACATTTATCATTATGATTTTGAGTTACGGATTGTCGGACTTCAATCACTCCAGTTCCAAATCGTATTAACGCAATGACGGAATTAGGAGACATGATTTGATTTTATTCTCACAATGCAAATTGATTTAAACTATCAACTACCAACAAAACAAGATAGAGTGCTGCAGTCGAGAGTGCTCGACTGCGGGAATACCCTGATCCCAGTCGAGGAATACCGTAACAATCGCCTAATGCAGTCCCACAGACACATGCACACACATACACACATATACAGTTAGACAGCGTGAGCTAAAGTCGGCGCTGCGTCAGCAGGTTAGGTGAATTATTACACTCTTTTGCGAATAACTTCTGTAAACTTTCAGAGTATGTTCAAAATATGTACATTCGAAAATAAGTGTGGTGAAGATATTGTTTCAAATCAAAAAATTACACCTGTAATTAAATTTTTTATTGGCGGGAGAGTGGGGCGTGGCGTGGCAAAATTTGATGCGACTTGCCCATCATCTATGCGGAGCTTCACGCTGAATTTCGTCCTTGTAGCTAGAAACGTTTAGCCGCCAGGGGACATAATACATTTTTCACTTCTGACCATTTTAGCCCGTTTTCAGCCACTTCTGAGTCTTATAGCTTCGGTGTTTATAATTCAATCGTTTCAAAATGTTGGGTATTGATTGATGATATCGACATAAATATATATTCTGCAATTCGAAGTATTATGATAAGAATTGTAGAAAATATAAGCAAATATTAGATTTAGAGGGGACCAAATTAGGATGAAAAAGTATTCTGGATGCCACCTTCTGCATGGTATGACTTTTGCATAAAAATTTGGACTGCTATACATATTTCGTCACTCTCCGGGAAAATCGAGGGGCGTATAAGAATTTTGGAAAATTCTATTCAGCATTTTTTAATCAAGATCCTATTTATCGAGTTTGGTGTTGATTGCTCTATAAATGCCAAAGTTATGGCCATTTTATCGATTATCGGGCGAAGGGACCGAGGCATCCGAAATTTAAAAAAAAAAAAAACAAATAGTGGCTACAACAACCCTATCGGGCCACAACCTGAGGCACTATGACTTTATTTCTGCTTCCTTCACTGAAGATCCTTTTTGGGTGGGTGGATCGGAAATCCTACGCCACAATCTAGTTTTTGCTGGAGGGCCATGCCTATCGACATAAATGGCGCTCGAACCCACGCCTTTTGTTTAGCAGGACAGTGCGCTATTTACTGGCCTACCGAAGACTACAGTTCTACAGGGTGACGAAATTTCAGATTAATAAAATTAGGCAAATTAATTTGTTAAATGTGTAAATCAACTGTGCAAGGAAGCGGCTACGACAAATCCGAAACTACGAAAACAACCACAAATAAGGCAAAATTAATGTCGAAGAGACAACATTCTAAGGAAAGAAAAGGCATCCTTATTAAGTTTAATTGAATTTGTCGTTTGTTTTTATTGCTCATATTGCACGTTCTTGCTTTTCCCTTGATGCTTTTTGTTAATCAAATAAACTCTAAATAATCAAGAAGCGCAATAAAGTTTAGCGTCGACAACCTCCGGCATGCTCGGCTTGGTATTGGTCTGTCTGGATTTGGCCCGACTCCGTCCTACCACGCCCCAAAGCGGAGGAACCAAAGTAACCAGACGAGACGACATGCCAAAGGAAATGCGCTTGATAGATTTTATTAAAAATAAATACAAAATACGTTTCAATCCCCGACTGTTTCTGTCCTAAAAGTAGACTCCGGTTTTGATTCAGCTCAACTATTCTAATACTGATTGTGTATAGCATCCGGTGGCCATTGCACAGAGTGGTTCTGATCAGGACCATAAGTACTGGCCCGTATTCTCTAATTATGCCAGATGAAAGAGAAATAATTTTCAATATGTAAAAACCATAAGTTTTCTTAACGTATGCAGCCTCTCTAACACTCATTCAAAGTAAACTTATATTGATTGAAAAAATTTATCTTTCGATTTCCTTTGGGAAGTTTCATAGACATTGTTGTTTCTTCATTTGTTTATTGTGTAGATGACGGCACGAATCCACAACATCCAATACTCCGCATTCCATTAGGAAGCGAAATCAGGATCCCATCGCACCCCTGTCCATATATCCACTAACCACGATACGTTCTATAAAAACATTTTTCAAGGAATGAAAGTGGTCATTATTTGAATAAAAATCGCATCGGATAAACTGGAATATTCGGAATAAATGCAACGCTCCTCTGGTGTCCCATTGCCATCTTCATCTGCGTTTATGCACATCCCTCGGATCTTTAGCACTAGAAGATGAAAAACTTTGCCAACTAACTGGCGCATACACACACTACGAGACGGGCCCGCCAATGTGCCCATATTTCCAAATGCCGCCAAGGGGCGTCTTGTTAGCCATTCTCATAGCCATCGCCATTGCCCAAAGCCTTCTTAGTGCCAGAAAATCTGCGGAATTTATAAAATTTTCATAGTTACAACTTTCTTTATGCCGCTGAAGCGGCTGAGGAAGCGAGCGCCGTTAAGTTAATGCGCCAAAGCAGGCTCACAGAGCGGAAGGGGGAGTACGAATCGGTGTAGCAAGCTGAAAGTTTGGGGCTAGGCGCCTGGCCCAGGCCCAGGCCCAGGCCCAGGCCCACGACCAGGACCCGGACCCGGACCAGCCCCATTCCCATCCGCTCGACTTCTATTTTGTAGTTTAGTTTCAAATACGTTTCGCGCTCTTTTCATTCCTTTGCTTTGCGTTTCTTTTCTTTTCCATTCACTTCATTTTGGCAATATTTTTTGCGTTCCCTGTCTCTATGCACAAGATTCTACATTATTATTATTATTATTATTATTTTTATTTTTTGTGCGAGTGTGAATAGGATTAAGGAGTATGAGTAATGAAGAGAGAAGAAAGAGTTGGAGAAAGGAAGAGAGAGCGAGAGCGCTGTTTAGCTCTTGTGTTACTATAAGAAAACTCCTGACAACAAACCAAAGCGAACCCCAACTAACCTCAGCACCCTCACCCTCCCCGCCCCAAGCCAAAACTCCACACCCTTCGCGGCAGCCACTGCTTGGTAAACAGACGTAAACTTTTCAGCACTCTAACAGTTTCTCCTATACCTAAAATACACTATCAATGGGTAGGGGGGTTGCGCGGTAAAGGGAAAACGCCTTGGTTTGGAAAAAGGCATCCGGGAACGAAAAGGAAAATCCAAGGAAAATGTGCGCGCGCCAGAAATGTTAAAAAATATTTTTATAGCTCCGCGAAACGTTAGAATAGTGTTTGACTTTCTGTGAAAGTCTTTGTAAGCGTGAATGTGTGTGTGTGTTTGTGTGTATGTGTGTGTGTGTGTGTGTGTGTATCTTCTGCCGATGTTTGAAGGTCGACAACGCCAGCAGCGCCGTCACCGTCGTGGCCGACGCTTGGCTCTGTTGTATCCCGCCGTCTGCCGTTGTTCTTGCTGATGTTGTTAGTCAAATGGGGTGTTGATTGAACGGTTGGTTGCCCCTTCTACAGCCTGCACCGCTTCCTTCTTTTTTTGCGCTTAGACACAAATTTTACAGTCGACCCACACAAGAATCTTGAAGTCGCAGAGCAGAGCCGAAAAAAGCGGCTTCAAGGTGATGAAAGTGTGTGGAGAGGGCTGGTTAGGCGAAATAGGGCTTGGTGTGGGTCTGAGTCTGAGTCTGAACTTGGGATTGGAGTTGGGGTTGTGGTTGGGTGTTGGGTGTTGGGTGCTGGGTGCTGGGAGATAGTAGAAAATAAGTTGGCACAAGTCTTTCTCGTGCATATATACAAAGATTGGCAACTAGCGGCTGCCACAACGGGAATGAGAATGGGGCCCACACTGAGATTGGTATGACAGTTAGGTGGAGGCAAGGATGGATGCTGGCCGGACGGGCTGTAAGGAGGGGCTTCGGGGAGTGGTTCTGCACATAACTGAAAGTGGCTGCGCCTCCTCTGTGCGCTAAATAAATTGTAATACAAAGTTTCGCTGAATTATGTATTCAAATCGATATCAGGCCAACAGTTCGAGTTATGCGCTCAGGAGCAGTGGAAAGAGAGAAAGAGAGAGCGCAAAAAGAGAGAGAAAGTGTAACTGTGTGAGATTTCAAAGGTTTTGGTTATTCCTCAATTTGCGTACAGTTGCGCGTGCGATGCTAACGACGTGACTATGGCCCGTCGGGCTAAAAAGAAAGCATTTCTCCCATTTTATTGCCGGGCTTTTACCATGTGGTTATGGTTAAAATATATTTAAATTTATACAAAGAATTAAGGCGCAGTTGGCATAATTTAAAAAGCCGATCCCATAGAATGTTATCTGTTACTCGATCTAACGATCTGCAAAAAAACCTAACTTAGAAGATAACGGTCCAGAAACATAACTTAAAAGATAACAGTCCAGACTCAACCGATATCGTTGTACTTTCACGCAGAATTTTCTACAAACCTCCACAAAAATGGACAGGCTGGGGAAAAAGAGGGAAAAATCGAGACAAAAATAAAAAGGGCAGATAACTGAACCAAAATTTCTAGTCTCATACATTTGAAACTATTTTCGACAAATGCCGCCCTCTCATATAAGCATTTATATAATGATTACCTATTTTTATTTCTGTGCTACTATTTTTTTTCTGTGCTAGCAGACAACTTCATATTTTTATACCCTGATCCCAATTGAAAATTGGTATGAAGGGTATAAGTTTGTGCAAATGTATGTAACAGGCAGAAGGAGGAGTGCCACACCCCATAAAGTATATATATTCTTGATCAGGATCTATAGCGGAGTCGATTAAGCCATGTCCGTCTGTCTGTCCGTCCGTGTGAACGCATTGATTTTCAAAATTATAAGAGCTAGAGACTTCAAACTTGGCATAACATATCAAGTTTTGAGATTTCGATGATACCACGCCCCCTTCGCCCGATAATCGATAAATTCTTTTTTCGAAGAAATGCCCATAACTTTGACATTTATAGAGCTACAAACACCAAATGGTATGTAGGGTCATGATTAGAATAAGGGTTCGAATTCTAGAATATATATTTCTATATATAGTGGCCGAAAACGGACATAAATGGCAAAAAGGTGAAAAATGCATTAGGTTACCTGGCAGCAGAACGTTTGTAGCTAGAGGCACCAATTTGGCATGTAGGTTCTCATTGATAATGCGCAAAATGCATTTTCTCAAATTTTAGATGCCACGCCACCCTCGCCCCAAAATCAAAAAAAAAAGATAACAAGTGGAATTTTTTGATTTAAAACTAGATTTTCAACGTATTTCGGAAAGTATTTCGAACCTAGTCTAAAAGGTTCAAATCGATCGGATCGTAAACACAGAAGTTATTAGCAAAAGAGTGTAAAAAGTCACATATGGAGAGGCCGGCTGACGCAGCGCTGACTCTAGCGCACGCTGAGTAACGGTAAAAGTGGGTCTGTGTGTGTGGATCAGGGTATCTCTAGTACCGCTCCACTAGAGCTTTCCTACTTGTTTAATTTGGGTTTCCCCACTTGAGTCAATACTCTTTCAATCCATGGTAATGTTAAAAAATTTATAGCAAATATCGCTAAATTTATATATTTATTTAAACATGAGTTATTGTGCGCTGAATCCCTTAAGGTCATATCTTCCGCCCAAAACGTCACTGCATTATCTATGTCTTCCCAATTAAAAAAGTGTTTTTTTATTGGGAAATTGCACAATCCATTTCATTCCCATTCACGATTAGAAATTTGCATGTCCACAAAATATTGTTAATGTTGAAGACAAAAAGGCCAGATTTCCGGACAATGTGTGCTTAACATTTTTCCGGCAACACCAAAAAAAAAGAGAACGGATCTGTCCGGAAAAAGGCTGAGTTGGCAGCACTGGAGGCAAGAGAGCAAGTGGAATTATCATTTTCATGTGCCACGATTTATGTGCTGAAAATGTTTTGAAATGTTCGTGTTTGCGTTTATTTGCATTTGGTATTGTTGTTGTTGATGTTGTTGCTGTTGCTGTTGCTGTTGCTGTTGCTGCTGATTCTGGCTTATAAAGTTAGAACTCCGTTTTAGTGGCACACCCGACGCCCCAAATTACAGAGACTAGCCTTGCCGCTGAACAGTCAGCCAAGGAGTCAAAGGCAGCAAGGACCGAACCCGACAGAGTCCGGCTGTAAAATCTCATTTAGTTTTTTCCTCCACAGCATTACTTTGTTATTTCATAAAAATAAAAACACATAAATACACACATATAAAATATGTATGTATGTATGTACACATAATATTTTCTTCCTATTACATTGTGTGTTGCACTCTACGCTGACTGCTATAGACACAAGTCAAGTAGAGGGAACAGATGGAGGAGGGCAGCGAATGGAGTAAAGATGGGAGGACAGTTAGCCTCGTCGCGTCGGTAGCATTTTAAATATAATTATAATATAATTTGGCGCGGCATTTTTTCGCGTTGTTTCTACTGCCTCGGCCACATATGAGTTTGTGTGTGTGTGTGTTTGTGTGTGTGTGTGTGTGTGTGTGTGTGTGTGTGTGTGTGTGTGTGTGTGTGTGTGTGTGTGTGTGT
>JBANCY010001360.1:0-11412 GCA_037040045.1 Phorticella flavipennis | reverse complement strand
AAAGGTCACATATGGTGAGGCCCCTGGCGCAGCGCTGACTCTAGCGCACGCTGGGTAACGGTAAAAGTGGGTCTGTGAGTGTGTGTATGTATGTAACGGTATTAAGCGATTCTGCCTGTATTGCACAGTTGGGATCAGGGTATCTCGTAGTCGAGCTCACTCGACTAGAGCTTTCTTACTTGTTTTTGCATGGAAATGGTTTGATTCGTCGTCAGTTGTGGGATTGGGATGGGATGGGATCTGGAAGTGAACCGAACTATTGGCAATTCAATTGCATTTCATGCCATTTCAGGCAACTTTTTAAGTAATTCAATTATCGGCCTCGAACTGCAGCATAATAACCCGCAGAGTTGCATCAGCCACGCCCTCTCTCTCTCTCTCTACGTCCCTACCTCCAGCCCCTCTACCCCCTGCCGCACAACAACCAACCCAACATCCGCTCACGACACACACATAAATACAATTTAAACTCTGTGGAGTTTGAACTTTCAGATACAAAATGAAACAGGACAACGCCTGTGGGGGGCGAGTGCACGCGCACAGATACCCTGTAAAAGTAGAGTCGATGGTAAGTGCTGAGATGTGGCATATAAAGAGCGTCTTATGCCCGGTTGAGATGTGGAGAATAGACAAAATATTATCTTCGTCTTCTTCTTCATGAACAGAACTTTATTATGAGTCAGTTCATCAAAGCCACAATTAGATTTATCGATAGATTTGAGTTTAAGTTGTAAAACTTGTAGGAAAATAAAATATATTTTATCAAAGTGTGCCACGTTTCTGATATGTCGAGCTACTCCAAAATTGCTCAGTCAGAAGTTCAGTCTTAACTTTTGCTCCCTCGAGGCAACATCTAAATTAATTTTAGTTTTTCTCAACTTAAATCCACAAATATTGCATGTTTTGGTTACCAAGAAGGCCAAATTGTCTATAGGTTCTGGAACTGCTGAGTAAGTTAATTGGATATATGATAAATCTCTCTTATTATATCATTTTATTCAGTCAAACTAGTGTCATTAATCCCGGAAGCATTCAGAAAGCTATTCAACAAAATCGGATCGTAGTATGCCTTGCCTTCAATTTCTCCTGGTGCTTTCAATCGACGTGTCGGAAATCCAGAAATAGTTTTGCTTGCCTTGAAGCAACATTAAAAATTTCATCATCTTTTCGACTCAATTCAAGTCAATTCAAAAATTCAATCTTTTGTTGAGTTTAATATGGAACTGTTCTCTGGGTAAATTGCATCTGGATTATAATATATATCATATCATATTATTAAATCTTCGTAAGTTAGGTATACTAAGGCAAAGGCAGAAATTAAACCGGCCCAGAAATTATTTGAAATTATTTGATGATCCGAATGGAATCTTTCGGCCAGAACCAACCAATTGGAAGTTTCTGGACACAGACTCTTCAAGTCACACGAAAGACTCTCTACCAAAGAGCATTGCAGAACGAACCTCTAAGATTAGCTCCGCTGCCTATATGAGATGCTTGAGGAATCCTTTTGAGTCAATGCGTACCCAAAGCAACTACCCAAATTAAGCCCCTTGAAGGACTCCACTCTTAAGAAACTTGGAGAAGAAACCAACAAGAAGAATTCAGCAACTACTTGCACATATCCTAACAGAAGGTCTCTCCTTGAAATCTTCGAGGAATCCACTCCCAACCACTCCACACCATACCCAGCCAACCCAATCGAATCCAAATTTGCGTAGTCTTTCTCCAGCTTTGTCGTGATTGCGACCAAATTGCCGGAAGACTGCTCCAAGGTGGACTCCCGGAAGAATCCATTCAGACGCCAAAGTGGACATGGCCAACTGCACTGACCTAACTTGCCCTGGGAAACATCCTCACGTCACCTTCGAGTCGTCCGCCGTCATCCAACTGCATCTTCTATTCGTGTCCAAGGTCCTTGGTTTGCGAGATTTCAGTCCATGTGTTGCAACAAACCGCACTGCGTCCACCTGGTACCAGGTCGAAGTAAGATC
Organism: Phorticella flavipennis; assembly: GCA_037040045.1. Lineage (NCBI taxonomy): Eukaryota > Metazoa > Arthropoda > Insecta > Diptera > Drosophilidae > Phorticella > Phorticella flavipennis. The sequence goes on along the minus strand of JBANCY010001360.1, from coordinate 9,421 downwards.
GACTGGCTCATCCAAACTACTCCCATGAAACTAGGATGTTTCCAGCGATTTGTTGCAATACTGGTCTGAGATCTCGCAAAGCAAAGATCTTGTCTATGAATCGGAGCTGCAAGTGGTTAGCGACAGATTTTAACTCGGATGGAGTCGGTGGATAGGATATCGTAGGATCATCGTAGTTCGACGGATGCGTTGTGGCAGCTGAATGGATAAATTGAAGGAAAAGGGAGTGAATGGTGTCCCCGCCGGAATATTGGATAAAATGGAGGAAAAAAGGAGGAAATGGGACTCTCGCTGGAAATTGGGTGGAAGCGGCAGACACAGGATAATTGAGACAAATTATATTTTTTCTGTATTTTCAAGGCTTTGAGATACCAAATTATAATGTTAAAAGAACCGTGAAACTTTAGTTGAATCAATTTTCTCAAGATAATTAAAAACTTAAGAACTTTTTATATGATATTATGGGTCGAGACGACCGAGGCACTCAGTTACAATTTCTTTGTTAAAGAACCAGAAAAACCAACCAATATGTGCCACAGAGGCAGATCATTGAATGCTTTGAAAGTCGTCTGCCCAAACGATACACCCCTTTCATATTTTCCGCTTGTCCAGGGTATTAAACAAAAGAAAACAAAAAAGAAAAAACCCCGACAACATTGCTGGGAAAAAAGCTGCCCCCACTCAAGTGAAGAATTACGGAAATTAATTTTGAAACATGTTCTCTTAACTTTAATGAGATTTACGTGAGTCTGCGAGAGTGTGGCTGAATTTTGTGGCTTTAGTGGGTTAAGCGGCTTATCGTGTTGCCAAGTGACAAAAGAGCAACAAACTACCCGATGCTAAAAAGCATAATTAGTTGCATGCAACAGACATGGCCACAGCCAACAGCAACAATTTCAGATGAAGTGCCTCTGCTCGGCTTTCGGTTTTCGGTTTTGACCTTTCGCCAGAGTTGTCTTCTAACCCCCGTGCCATAAATAAACCCAAAACTAAAACTAAAAACCGAAAACTGGAAACTGCAACTGAAACCGAAACTGAAACTATTCAGGGAAGGGCAAACAATATGCACAACACGCCACATCATAATCCAGTATAAAATAAATCCTGGGGAATTACAGTTTTCGAGTTTTTCCCTTCATTGGGTTATGGCAATCAGATGCATGGTAATTCTATTGGCTGAAATGAATGGAAATGGAATGAAAAGTCGGAGTTCGGAGGAAGGTCTATAAAAAAGTTAGTTTAATTATGGACAATTTATGGCATTAGCCAAATAAAGATGTTTATAACGATGTGAGATCAAAGGTAAATTCGGAATGAGACTAGAGAACAGATGGAATAAAACACTGAAGACACTGGGAAGACATTGACATTCAGCAATGAATGAATATAATGGGAGTGTTAGAATAGAACAAAGTTGTTTAGGATGGATCATGATGCTATAGCTTTCAGCTGCAGTACATATGGAATGGAACACTGAACAGGGGAACATAATATTTGAAATACTTAGCCACAAATTCATCTAATGGAATTGTTGGAATGAAACAATGCTATTTCAATTCCATTTCGTTTCTCTAAGTTTTTTTTTCAGTTAGTTTGAAATTACAATGGAACCGTCTTTGAAAGGCGTCACCATATTTCGAATATTTCGCGAAGTATGTATTTTAAGGCGTTGCCACGCCTTCTTCAAGTGAATGTTAAGGAAAAAGCACCGTGTTAAAGCGAAAATTGAATACTTCGGAAGAGTTGGAATGAAATGATGTTAGATGTTTCATTTCCATATGAGAATATAGTTCTATTGTTCTTAAATGATACTGAAAGGGCCTGGAGGAGCCCTATTAGGTATAAATCATAAGTTGAACTCCACGGAACAGTTGGAATGGAACTAGTATACATGAGTGTTTCATTTCCCTTCAAGCAAACACTTCAATAGTTCTTAAATATACTGAAAGAAGTACTTTAAGGCGTCACCGCGCCTGCCATTTTAAATATAGATCATATATTGAATACTATGGAACAGTTGGAATGGAACTAATATATATGAGTGCTACATTTCCTTATTTGAAAAATTATAACAATCGTGTTAAGAAATTAAAACAACTCATAAGTGTCCAAAGGGCTTGGTTAGGCCTACTACTTGAGCACATGACATATGCCCATTGTTAGGGTATACAAAAAATAGCAAATTGAATTCAAAGTGTGGAAGGACACTTTGCGGAAAAAAGTGTAAATGGAAGGACAAGTGATAGTTGCGTATGTAAAGAGGGGGACACAAAGTGCGATAGAGAGTGTCTGTGTGGGAGAAAGGGGGGACTGGAGTGCGGGGCGGAGGGTGGTAAAGCTAGTGAAAGGGCGAGATCTAAAAGATTGAAAGAGTGGCTCTGGAAACAAAAAGTGAATTAGTGGGCAACAACTAAAACTAAAAGTAAAACTAAAACTAAAACTAAAAACTCAGCAAGATTAATAGGAACACGTAAAATGTAATTATTTTCCCGTACTTGTGCTATTTGTGCCTGGCAACAGGATGCGGAACAGGGCAGGAGGAAGGGTGGAACGTAGAGGAAGACTAGGAAGAGAGGGAGCAGAGATATACGGAAGCGAAACGAACTCCACTTACACATGTGGATGGGTTGCACGTGAAATTATAGATAATCCACATGGTCTATTTGAACTCATAAGACGGAATATAGAAAGCATTATTGAAAAGTGTGGTTAAGTTGAGAACTTGGTTAGGTTTGTCAGAGTTCTTCCAGTGTTTTGTAATAGCTTTTGGGAAGCGACAAGGAGTTAGGAAAGACCTTCGGTAGTAACTTTTAGGCATCTCTTTAGGAGTTAAGGAAGACTTTTGGGATGGATGAAGTGTTAGGAAAGACGTTCGGGTATGCTGTAGTAACTTTAGGATATCCCCAGAAGGTAATGAAGACCTTCTGGTATTCTGTTGTAACTCTTAGTTAATACCGAGGATTTAGACAAGAACTTTTAGTATTCTGTACAAACTCTTGGGATGTATGAAAAGTTAGAAAAGGCCTTCTGGTACTCCTTATCAACTTTTGGGTATCAACTAAAAGTTGGAGAAGACCTAAGGTATTCTCTACTATCTTTTGGGTATCTACGATGGGCTCAGAAGATACTCTTTTGGTATTCTGTCGAAGCTTAGTTCTTACCGAGGAGGTAGAATAGATATAGAGCTAGGGAAGACTTTTGGTATTCTTTAGAAGTAAGAGAAGACCTAATGATATCCTGAACAGTTTTATTGAGTATCCACAAAGTGTTAAGGGAGACCTTCTTGTATTATCTACTATATTTTGAGTATCTGTGGGAAATTGAACATAGCACTACGTTATGAAACTTATTAGAATAGTCCATGAGAATTATTTATGGAAATGAATTGTATTTTTCACACAGTTGAGATCAGTTAAAGAACCGCAAGATGGGGTCCAATAAATGGGTTGTTCAGCTCAATTCAAACAAGGTGGAAGCCAGCTTACCTCATAAATGAGTTGATACAATGAAGTTCAGCTCAATTCCCGCAAGATGGGAACCTGCTCATCTAAAAAAATGGGTTAGAACAGTTAAGTTCCGTTGAATACCCGTAAAGATGGGAGCCTACTGAACTCAAAAATGGGTTGATACAATGAAATTCAACTGAATTTCCGCAAGATGGGAGCCTGCTTATCTCAAAAATGAGTTGATACAATGAAATTCAACTGAATTTCCGCAAGATGGGAGCCTACTTATCTAAAAAATGGGTTGATTCAATTAAGTTCAGTTCGATTCCCGCAAGATGGGAGTCTGCTTACCTTAAAAATGAGTTGAAGAAATGAAATTCAACTGAATTTCCGCAAGATGGGAGCCTACTTATCTAAAAAATGGGTTGATAAGCTAAATTCCCGCAAGTTGGGTTGATTCAATGAAGCTCAGTTCAATGCCCGCAAGATGGGAACCTAAAGAGTTATCTTCATACTGTTTTGCTTGACTTTACTTATGGCAAATTAGCTTGAGGTGAAACTATGTGTTGTGCGAACTTTTGGAGCTCACCTCGCTGGTCTTATACCGGTTGTTGAAGAGAGATAGATAGATAGAGCGAGGGAAAGAGAGAGGTAGCATGGTCTGACTTGACAACTTGGAGCATTTTTCCAGTAAACATGGCTGAAGCAGGAGCCAGAGCTGAACTCAGACACACATGCGGAAGGGGGACACTCTCTCCTGTATGTATGTGTGTGTGTATGGTGTGTGTGTGTGTGTGAAAGTTGTTTCGCCCCAAGTAGTTTTCTTGTGTAATTATAATTGCATAATTTATTTATAATATGATTTTCATGCTGTTTTCCCACACAGACACATGGGGCAAGATCTAAGAGAATGTGTGCTAGTTGAGGCCAGGAGGTCTGGAGGGGCTAGGAGAGGCGACTAGTGTGCGAAAGAGTGCGAAAGCAGTGTGCTTTCTCAGTCTTTGAGTTTAGTTTATGTTTCAGCAAATGCATTGGCAACGCCAATTTCAGGGCAATGGCAACAGTTGCAGAATCAGGCAAAGGACACCGAGGACACACAGGACACCGAGGACACGGAGGACACACAGGAGCCCCGCAGCAAATAGTAGCAGCAGCAGGGAGAGATGGACAGACAGACTGAAGGACGGACCGCCTGTAGACAGACAGACGGACAGCCTGCAGACGGGCAGGCCAAGAAGCCAGCGAGGCAGGCAAACTGCAATTTTAGACTGAAGTGAATTGTTTGCCAGGCTTAAAGCACGAAAGAGACAGTGTGGGGCAAGGAAAGATAGAGATAGGGATGCCAAGAGAGAGGGAGAGGGAGAGGGAGAGGGAGAGGGAGAGGGAGAGGGAGAGGGAGAGAGGTAGTTAGAAAGAGACAGCGCCAGTCAGAGTTCATTATATTTCGGGGGGCATATAAATTTCAGTTGGCCACAAACCGAAATCGGAGTCAAATGGCTCCGTAGGCATTTGACTGTATAATATGCCACGTGCAACGTGCAACGTGTCATGCCCAACGCCCACATATCGGACCAAAAAATATACATATATATAGAGAGATATAGAAAATATAACCCAGCTTAGCTGTAACTGAGAAACTAACGTGAATTGCAATTGGAATTGGAATTGAAAATTGGCATGGAAGTGTTTGGTTTTTGGAAGGATGAAGGATAATAAGGACATCCGAAATTTTGCTACACAACCTGCCACATTTTTTGTTGTTGTCACCAATTCTGTTCCATCTAACCCCATAATGGTTAAGGCAACTTGGAGAAGTTGGAGTTGTTTCAGCTGGAGTGTGGCATAGGATTATCCATGTATGGTCTGAAATTTTGCTGGACTTAAATTGATTTGAGCATAATAGGTTTAGCAATAGTTGTTTTTATCAGCGATTTCCCGAATCAAAGCTTTTTTTCTCATCCTTTTTAAACAATACTTTGTTCACTTTTTGAACCAGTTCGTGTCATCAAAGCTCCGATAACATTTATTGATACCACCATATCTGAAAAGCAGAATAATATACACAAACATATATCCAATCAAAGTGTCCAACGTTCCTGATTTGTCGAGCTACTCCAAAATTGCGCAGTCAGAAATTCAGTCTAAACTTTTCCTTCCTCGAGGCAAAATCTAAAACAACTTTCGATTTTAAATAAACTCAAGAAATGTAGCTTTTTTGGTTCCAAAGTTGGTGCGAAATTGTCTATATGTTCTTAAACTCTTCTGTAAATTAATTTAACATAGTATAAATCTCTCATATCATATCATTTTTGGCCTCTTTAGATTCATGAATCCCAGAAGCAACCAGAAAGAAATCAACAAAATTGGATCGAAGTGTGCGATGCCTTCGATTTCTCCTGATACTTCCAATTGTCGTGTCGGGAATTTAGAAACAGTTTCACCTGCCCCGAGGAAACATTAAATAATTGCTCATATATTTCCAACTCAAAATCAAAAAATAATACTTTTTAAACCAAATTTCAAATGCGTTTAATGTGGACCAGATGTCTGGGTAAGTTGCATCCGTATTATATTATCTATTATATCATATTATTGTATCTGTCTTAACTAGGAATACTAAAAGAGGCAGAAATAAGACCAAACCAAAAAATAAGTGATTGAAGAATCAGGCCAGATGGAGATGAAGGATTTCAATGAATATTCCGAAAGGAATTTACAAGCAGGAACCAGAAATATCAAGCCACATGAAGTTCTCCCTCCCGCCCGGCAGAAGAAACCAATAAGCAAAGCCCAGCTGCCCACAGAAGTTATTCCAATGAGCTTCTTGAAGAATCCACTCCCGACCACACCACACCCAGCCAACCCTGTTGAATACAATTTGGCGTAGTCTTTCTCCAGCTTTGTCGTGACTGCGACCAAATTGCCGGAAGACTGCAGCAAATTGGACGCCCAGACGAATCCATTCGGATGCCAAAGCGTTTAAAGTCGAACTGCACTGACCTAACTTGCCCTGGGAAACATCCTCACGTCACCTTCGAGTCGTCCGTCGTTATCCAACTGCTGCTTCAATTTCTGGCCAAGATCGTTCGTGTGCCAGATTTCAGTCCATGGTTACCGCGAGAGTGCTCAAAGTCTACGTGGTACTTGGCTAAAGACCGAGCTACTCCTAAGTAAATTTGGGTTTTGCCTACGGCGGACTTGCGCTGTCGATGGACTGAATTTGGCACATCAACGATCTTGTCTGGAGATTGGAGCAGCAAGTGGTTAGCGCCTGACATGGGCTCGTATGTAGACGATGGACAGGATATCGTAGGATCATTGAAGTTGGAAGGATGCGTTGTGGCGGCTGAATGGAGAAAGGGAACGAAGCGGGAATCAAGTGTGTCCTCGGAGGAGAATTTAAGGAAGCGACAGTCACTGGATAATTAGAATAAATGCAGCCCTGAGATATCAAATTATATAGTTAATGAAATATAATAATTCAAATTAAGTTTTAATCAATTTCTATAGTACATAAAATACAAAAACTTAAGAACCAAAACCGAGTTATTAACGGATACGTCTAAGGATCGATTCATATCAATCAATTAATTTGTCAGTGTCAGATCACAGTTCTCTTTTTACCAGTTCGGAAATCATTGAAAAGGAAGTCCCAGATGGGTTTTACAGAATAGCCATCAGAATAGCCATACAGAACAAACTCCTTCTGACTGAGGACTTTCGGTTTGCGTCTGATATCGCATCGGATGAGGGCGTTCGGCATTTGGAGGGAGTAACATATCGGATCACTTAGCACAAGGGCTTCAGGATATCCAAGTGTCTCAATTTGTGGAGGTGTTGAGCAAGTTAATTGAATATATAATAGATCCATCATATCGGAATCTTTTAATTGGCCACATTAGATTCTTAATCCCAGAAGCATCCAGAAATGAATCAGAATAAAAATCCAATTGTAATGTGCATTGGCTTCGATTTCCCGAAAGGTAAAAATTATATTGAAAAAGTTAACATCTGAAACTTCGAGATAACTTCATGCCTTAAACTGTTTATGCTGATGGCACCTCTATTAGGTTTTAGCCAAGGAAACTACAACCCTAAACTTTTGTATGTTTTTTCAAAACTTGAAGTAGGCTTTGCTTTGGCCTCAACCGAGGTGTAATTATTAATCTCAGAAGCCCAGTCAAATCAGTTTGCTCCTCTACGTTGAACAGTCAACAACTAATATTATTTAATATTATTTTCTAAAATTTTTTTTTATTTTTCATAATCCTAGAAAATATCGCTTATTTCGTTTTTTTTTTTTGTTGAAAAATATCAGACCAAATATCATTGGTTATTCCGTCACATAAATGGGCGACTTCTCCGCCCTTGGGAATATAATAAAATATTCATAAATTTCATTTAATTTTTTGGGAAATTTTACATTTTCCCGGTCAATATAGCTTATTTTATTGGTTATTTCGGTTCATTATGGTTATATATAAATATAATAATATATAAACCAAATCCGACTGGAGGTGACATTAGAATCTACTTCGGTTCACCCATGATCCATGGTATTTCAAATTCCTGATTCTGGAGATATGACAACGAGAGCGTCACACAATAAGGTAACTATTCAAGATACTATTGAAACATCAATCGATTTTTTAATGGATTCCAGTTTTTTACAGGTGACAAACCATATTGGGTCCAGTTTGTACGAGTTTGAAAAACATTTAAAAGCTCCCAAGATGTCATCGGTGGGCCAATTCCGTGAAGAGAGGACCGACCTTTGCTTAGCGCCTGACATCGTCTAAGATGAATTTCATGGGATTCCGGAAGAAGAGTCACATCGGATCACTTTGCACAGGGAGATATCAAAGGCTTCCTGGCTATTGGAAGGGTTAAAGCGGGGAAATCGCATATAAATCATAATCAACATAATTTTAATGTAAAATTTGAAATCTGAAATTATAAACTTAAAAACGGCAATTAATGAAATTTCACGACCAATAATCAATCAATTTGCAGCCAAAGATCTTTTTTAATGTTCTTCAAATTTTGATTGAATTGTGCAATCAATTATATATATAAATAGATAATAAATATATGTACATATATATATTTTTGCAATTCATCTTAAATTGTCAACTCTTGCCCAGCTGAGCGTTTATTATGAACCAAATTTTGATTACATTTAGAACCAGTTCATGTTACCATTTATCGATAAATCTGAGCTTCAAATTACTCAAGAACTATTACTTGTTTTGGTTTAAAAGAGTCCAAAATTGTCTATATGTTCTGAAACTCTTCTGTAAGTTAATTGAATATATTAAAAATTTCTCCTATCATATATTTTTGGTCTTATTAGCTTCATGAATCTCAGAAGCAACCAGAAAGAAATCAACAAAATCGGATCGGAGTATGCGATGCCTTCGATTTCTCCTGATACTTCCAATCGTTGTGTCGGAAATTTAAAAACAGTTTCACCTGCCTCGAGGAAACATTAAATAATTTATCATATTTGTCCAACTCAAACTCCAAAAAATAATATTTTGTAAAACTCGAACTTTTTAAACCAAATTACATATGCGTTTAATGTGGATCTGATGTCTGGGTAAGTTGCATCTGGATTGTAGTATCAATCGTATAATATCATTGTATCTGTCTTAACTAGGAGATAGTAATTGAACAAACATACCAGATGAAGGGATATATATTAATATGTTGAAAGGAATCTACAGGCAGGAACCTGCCATACGGAAATATCAAGCCACATGAAGTTGTCCCTCCCGCCCGGCAGAAGAAACCAATAAGCAAAGCCCAGCTGCCCACAGAAGTTATTCCAATTAGATCCTAGTGGAATCCACTCCCGACCACACCACACCCAGCCAACCCTGTCGAATACAATTTGATGTAGCCTTTCTCCAGCTTTGTCGTGACTGCGACCAAATTGCCGGAAGACTGCAGCAAATTGGACTCCCAGACGAATC
>JBANCY010001359.1:0-11418 GCA_037040045.1 Phorticella flavipennis | reverse complement strand
GGAGAGATAGTGGGAGATATATATATATATATATATATATATATATATATATATATATATTGTATAAACCGTAAATATAGAATATTTATATATAATTGTAATTGTTGTAATTGCTGCCAAGGATAAATAAAATAAAAATTTTAGGGATATGCTTAAAATCGTTTGTCTTATGAACATGATACTTGGTAATTGAAAAAAACTTTATAAACTCTTTTTCCCGTTCATATTAATTTCGGAAAATCAAACAAATAAGAGACTTTAAGACTGTCACTTTTTTTATGTCTGGCCCAATGCGCAAAAAATCTGATGAATACTCTAGTTAAGTCAGCCGTAAATGCACACGATTCGAAAGTTGTCAGGTGTACAGGAAGTTTTTTAAGTTCGCACAAAACAATGCTGAAATTGCTAAAATACTGCGTTGACGAAACATTCACTCACAATTACAGTACCTATACTCTTTTCGAAGAAAATTGTTTATTTCTCGTTATTCATAAGTATATAATGCACAGAAAGAAAACCAAATTGATTGGGCTAAGCCCCTCACTCTCTGTGTATGCAAACTAGTCCTTCGAGTATAATTTGAGCAGCGCTGCCATGAAACACTTTTTTAATCATTGATTTTTTTAGGAACCAAGGATCGCTTAATTAAAGCTATTCTACCATTCGAGTATGGGACACTGCTTGCACGCATAAGATAATAGACTGACAGCCCCCGAGTAATCGGCAAGCCCTCGGGTTTCTCTGCGATGTCACCAACTATGCTATTGAAATATCAAGGTAGTATATGCGTGTGTGTTACTGTATTATGCGATTATAATTGTATTGCATGATTCCTATCCAAGAGCAGACCACCACATTATACGATATGCTATTGATAAGTTTTATATACGATCTCCAAGTACATACACATACACACATACGCGCAAAACTTATGATTCATTAGAAATAAGATTCACTTAAGTCACGCTTGAATAAAAGTATATATGAAAGCCCAAGAGTGTAATTAATTAATTATTTTAATCAGAATCCGTTTTTCTGCTTTCCGAACATGCCAAGATCTACAAGTAAAATAACTTTAGTCAAATACTTTAGTCAGATACGGAAGGAACCCAATTAAATATTGATATTTTACCTTAGTACACTCCAAATTGACACATTTGACATTTAAGCCATCTTTTAATGGCTGTTTGGCTAACAGTTTGGCATCACAAATTCATTAACCCAATGTTTATGTAAAACTTTGATGATTGGAGGAAAAAATTGCAAATAATTAATAACTCGGCGTTTCCCACACTCTTTCGCAACTATATTCGGATGTTTCGCCGAACCACTTGCATCAATGAGCTTCTCGTCTTTTGTCAGATCGACAATCCACCAAGTTTTGTTGGCCCGCAGCTATCCAAACCGCAATATACTCCATCATCTGGACAATCAGCATGTTAAACTGTTTGCAAGAATACCGGAGTTGAAGGGTCGAACTTCTTGTTGGCTCTCGGAAACGTGTGCTTGATTACTTTCGCAGTTACATCGCTTGCCATCCCATCAGGTTTAGTTGCAGTCCTCTTTCTTGGCACGAAAGTGTCTCACGGTTGGCTCCCTTCCTATCCACACTTCAAAAGGTTTGACACCATGAAACGTTGATGTCTCTGTGCGATTTCTCAAGTACCAGGCAGAATTGATCGGTTCTTCCTATAGGTCTACATGTACAAACATACTGCGTGCCTTTTCTACCCATGTTCAGTTCGCGCGCTCCGCGAAACTAATGTGATTCTTCTGCAATTCGAATTCCTTCCTTCTTCTCAATAGTTCAGATACTCCAATCACTTAATTTGTCACTAAAAGTTTCCAAAAACAGATAGATCCTCAAATTCAATCATTGATTTTTATAATAGTATTAATTAAAAGAATATAAAAATTGCGATTCTGGCTTTTTTATTCAATTAATTTAGGATATATAAAAGTCATCATAACCCTTATAACTTTAATCAATTACTTTGATGATTGCCAAACTTGTCGATAGTAGGTCGAAAGCACCGCAATTCGATTAGATAATCTAATTAAAGTAGTCATTTTATTTACATCAATGAAAAAAAAAATTGTTAACTATTTAATTCGTTAACTATATACTTGTTCTTCATATTTTGCAGTTTTACTAGTCTCGTCTTGCAATTTGCTTTTATATTTGCACCAATACATCTATGACTTTGATTTTACATTCAATATTGGCTTTTTCGTTGGAGTACCAAGTGTGATGCCCCTGCAAGTTTCAGATATCAAATAGAAAGCCCAGCTAAGACAAGCACCGAATCCGACGGTCATTGGTATTTTCACGGAATGCTTTCGGGCAGTTTGACGGGCGAAAGTGCCTTTGTTGGACAATTTCATATAAATGGTTTGGAAAAATTGCTTTAAGTAATTGTTTTGCTCTCCCCAATGCGCATTTCGAGATATATATTTTTTGTTTGTATTTGGTTTGGACGAGTTGTTGGTGCATGTTTTTTTAAGTTATATTATCCATTAAGCAATGCAAATTTAAACAATTTTAAAGATAAAAACTAAATTTGCCACTTTATTTTAGATTTTGTTTCACTAATTAGTAAAACCATAGGATAGCTTGCCTCTTTCTTTTACATAAATATTAATGAAATTGGTACAAATTATATTAATCAATAATTTTCTGGATTTATGCTTTAGCATTTGAGGTTGCGAGAATTTGGTAATAACTTTTGAATTGCTTTGCCCTCAGAATTGGAGTAAATATCTGTTGCGGCAAATGTGGCAACTTTAATCAGAGTCTGTCGGGCCTTCCCCAGTAACCGATTCCATTGCACCAGTTACGGAGAGGGTTGCTGATTTAACGCTTTCGAGCCTAACGCTACTTTATACAGTTTTCATTTTGCATATTGCCCTCGGAGTTGCTTTTTTTTGCTTTTGTATTTTTGCCAGCTTCCTCGTCAGTCAGCCTCTGAATGTTGCTCTAAGAGCGAGTCTGCCTACCTACCAGTCACCTATCTGTTTGCGCAAACTGCCTGCATTCCTCTCTATTTTGCACCTTTTGTACGTTTTTAATTTTCCTGTTTTATTTCCGGTTTTACGATTCTGATCTCAAATCTAGATTGCAATGTTGGCGTTCGTCCGACGACGAACTGACAGCCTATACCACAACTCCAAATAGCTTCAACTTAATTCGAATGCAAGAAATTTTATCTACCTACTTTAATATGATGACCCTTTAAAGAGAATAAAAACTGCAATTCCTACTCACATACCCCCGTAAGCATCTGTAGACAATGTGTTAGACAGAAATTCTATTGACTCTAGCTCAGTTGTATAGTATCAACCATTAAAGATAAGCAACATTGCATGGAGTAGAAGAGTTGAGCATGAGTGAGCCACTTTGTTGGCAGATGAAACTCCGTGTGCTTAGCCACCTTTGTAAAAATATTTGCATTAAAAGGTCAGTAGCACCTTTCATACACAGCAGACAGGCACACTGAAAATATACCTGTGCATGATTATCTATGTCATTAAGAAATAAGTGTCTAGTCTCTGTTTTTACAAAGCTAACCTTTGATTGTACAATTGTACAACACATATTTCACTCTGAATTTTTGAAAAAAATTGACTCTTAAAAAAACATTTCCAACATGTATAGTCAGGTGAGGTCAACTACAAGATACTATGATCCCAGTTATGCATTACAGTTGCAATGACATAATACAGTTACAGAAACAAACACATACTTATAACGTTATGCAGCGAGCGCTGGAGTTAGCGTTGTATCTGCCGCATAACCGATAAGGGCATTGTGACATTCCGTTGGGAACATACGTATATCGAAAATCAAACTATACACAAGTAAGAAAGCTCCAGTCGACTGAGCTCAAATACATGTTACCCCGATACCCTGTGCAATACATTTAAAATTGTATAACACATATAAACACCTACCGGGGAAATTATGCTAATAAATGCTTACTATCCGATTACTTTGAAGTGTAAGTTCAGAACACCTTCCAAACTATTTGTATCGGAAATTGAATTTAAAATCAAAAAACCAATTTTTATTGAGGAAGAGGCTCGTGGAATCAAAAATTGGAGAATGTGCCCTTTCGTATTATCTATGAGAACATATATGCCAAATTGGGTGAGAACTGAAATAGTCTAGCGGCCAGGTGACAATGCGATTTTCACATTTTTAATTTTACCCCTTTTCGGCAGCTTCTGCGGCTTAAACATCGGTGCTTATGATCAATATCTATATGGCACCTACGTATCAAATTTCATAAGCCTAACATAAAAATTGTGGCTATTATAAACATTTCCTCAGTTTCCCAGAAAATTGAGTATGCAGGATGTATCAAAATTTCGACAGACAGACACACAGGCAGATGAGCAGGCAAACTCATAGGGCTAAAACGACTCGGCTATTAATTCTGATTCAGAAGATTCTTTATGAGGTGACCTAAATACAATTTTTTTTTGTGACCAGGATATACAAATTTGAATAGACTTTTTCAGCAAAATACTTATATGAATCTATAAACATTTTGGTTCTATCAATATTCTATCAATGGTACATTCATTAGACAGTAGGCTTCGCATGAAAATCAAATGGCTTCAGTTAGTTTATATCAACTTTTTATATCTACTACTTGCAAGAAACAACTAAAAGAAATCACAAAGGGAATATTTATACAATTGATGAAATCGTATCTACTTATCTACTATATATGAAAGAGTTATAACAGTAGAACACAACTGGCAACTGACAGACATTTTCCTAAACGACGCAATCTGAAAGTACCAATGAGCTTATTCGTAAGTATAGAAGACTTAACTGAACTGTGAGATGGAAGTAAAAAAGAAGCAGACACCGTAACAAAGGCATTGTTTGCAAAAATATCATGCCTCCTGTTCATCCCTTACCTGATACCCATTACGCGCTCTACACATTGTTACCCGCAACTCAACGGCAGTTGCTGGCCTGAAGCTGCCAAAACAAATAAGTTTTCTTTTCTTGCACTGTGGGGCAAATGCGGAAAATTGTACCATAATCCAATTCTCTTAAAATCATAAATTATAAAAATTTATTATTCTGTACTGTGCAGTAAGGGGTGGCAACATTTGATAGCAAATGCCGAATAAGATCTCTTTAGCTACTATAGTTTAGCTGCTAAGTGACATAATCCAATTTTTCACTTTTGGCCACTTTGTCTCTTTTTCGGTAGCTTATACATCATATAGCTTCCATGTTTATACACTATTTTTTTAAGTTTCTTGAGTGCATATTATTATAAAAAAACAAGAAAGAAAGCTTAAGTCGAATGGGCTCGACTATGAGATACCCTGATCCCAACAGTGCAATGCAAACAGAATCGCTTAATACCGTTACACACATACACACACACAGACACACTTTAACCTTTAGACAGCGTGAACTGAAAGTCAGCGTTCAAAATATATTTCAAAACTCATGTCTCAAAAATCTTGTCTTAAATCCAAAAATTACACCTGTTATACATTTTTTTTTTGATTTGCGAGCGAGGGGGGCGTGGCACCCAAAATTTGAGAAAATGCATTTTGCGCATCGCCAATGCGAACATACATACCGAATTTCGTGCATCTAGCTATAAACGCTTAGCCGCCAGGTGACATAATGCATTTTTGACCTTTTGCCATTTTGGCCCGTCTTCGGCCACATATCCTACAAAATCTATTAGAAAATAAATGTTGAAATGCGTGAACACCGCATTTTAAAAAATTAGAATGTCTGATCCACTGTGAAAAGTTTCTCGGGTACTAAGTAATATCCTCTTACTATGACTCTTGCTTGCCAGATTTGTTGATAAAAAGATTGACAGTGTTGATAGCCGAAATAATTAATTGAATGAAAATGCTACAGCAAATGCCTTTAATTAGTGTCGGGTTTCGCTACTCCTTGGTCAGTCGTCTGACTCGGGATGAGGGTGTTGTATGTCCCTATGTGTTTGTTGTCTGTCTGGCTTGGTGTATTGTTTTGTTTTATCACTATTTGTTTAGGTAGTATCTTCAACAATTAGATTTGAGGCTGAACATTTTCTTATTATAATTATATATTTTAAATGTGTAAAACGAAATCGGGATAGTTATGCTAATATACATATTTATATATAAGCTACGATATTTTGATACCGCAATTTTTTCGTTCATTTCCTCATTAGGTCAGGAGTCAAAATGGTCAAAAATGTACATCATCTCTTCATTATTGTGCCTTACAAAGTCAACGAAAAGTGTCATATGCCACAAGGGAGTGGAATCTAATCAATAAAGAACTGTAACAAAATAGTTGTAAGGTTATGGATTAATATATGAATGTTTAATTGCTTAAAATGTATATATTTTTTTTCGAAGATTAATCCACTTAAGTTTTAATGCTTAAGATGACGATAAGAATGCTTGCAAACCTACAAATATTGGTTTACTAAATTACATTGATTTAGAATTACTTGTTCATTGAGACGTGTCCTTTTGAGTAAGAGTGGGTTCAAAAAAGAGTAGCTGATGTCGCGACTTTCTATGCAAATTATTCAAGCTGAACGATATATGGTAATCTCCATCGGAAGTGTAATCAAAAATCGCTTAGACAACTGAACGTAAGAATGTTGGCCTATGTCGCATAAACTAAACAGGAAAGAGTAACCAGAAGATGAATTTGCATATGCGAGCTTAAATCTTCACATTAAAAAGCTTTTACTGTATATTTCTTCATCAGCGCTATATTCACAATATATTCATTTTAGAGAGTCATAGAGATGCATCCGTATACTTGAAGCTATAAGTTATAGGTTGTCGGTATTGTTTTTTGTTGGCAGTTTATCAGCAGAGCGTCTTTTGTCAATGCCAGGTGCTGGTGGTTCTGAAAAACCAAATATGTTAGCCACAACACGATTGCTCATGCTGCCGTTCCTGAACACCATATTAATTACAAATCTAAGGCAGATCAATTCGAGGCTATTTACTCATTAGCATGTAATTTCTTTATTATTTCTTACATAATGATGGCCAAACTTTATATTGTAACTTGGAATGCCAGAGGCATAAGGGGAAAATAGATTATTATTATTATTTAATTTTCTTATTCAGAAAAATATTGACATTTGCCTTACAGAGCCCTTGCAGAGACCTGGCTTCATTAAACACAATACTTTTCACTGCTACAGACTTGACCTGACAGTAGGGGAGAGGTGTAGCCATTATTTTAAAGAAATCTCTCCCTAAGACGAAAAGTATAGAGTCCATTGTCATAAACATTACTAGTTCTTTAGGAATCGCAACAAAAATTTATTGTTGTTATTTTCCGGAAGGTAATGCAGACCCGGGCAAAAAAATTATTTAAAGCTGACCTTGGATGTCTGGCAAGCACCAGAGGTAACTATTTAATTGATGGGGACTTTAACGGCCGCCATCACCTATGGGGCTGCTTTAGAGCAAACTCCTGGGGAATATTCTAAATAATCTTAAAGCGGCGCATGGTATTTACTTGACTTTTCCAAGCCACTCATATATTCCCGCTAACAGTAAAGTCAGAGCTCCAGATGATTTATTTGTTACAAACCGTTCCCAGCTTTTATCTAATCTTTTTTTTATTTTTATTGCAATAAATGAACTAGGCTCTGACCATTTGCCCGTTTATTCCATCCTTAATATCCACCCTTGCACTGTTAATTCATTTCGTTATGTATATAAGAATGCTAACTGGGTCCAATTTGGAAATATTATCTCATCTCAACGGCAAGCACAGGCGAAATTGAAAACTTAATAATATTTTAAAATAAAGTTATTTGTAAAGCAAAGGAAAGCAACATTCCAAAAAAGGTTATTAGTTTTGCTCCTAAGCCTCTTCCATAGAATATAATATCTCTCATTAAGTGGAATAGACATCGTAGAAATTGGCAGAGGAATATAAATCAAGCTGATCTTGCTTATTTCAAATGGTTAGGGCAACTCATTTCTCCCAAGATTTTCTTATTCGGAAACGAATCCATGAACAATCTTCTCTCATCTCTAGATTAAGGATCTTCACCCTTTTGGAAATTAGCAAATGCCGTAAAGAAGAAACAAATAGACATTCCTACACTTAAATTTAATACAACCTGCTTTTTCACTCCGGAGCCGACATATTGGCTCGCACGTTTAGCGAGAACCATAATCTTACTAACAACTCTGGGGATCTGTCTTCAAATGCAGACGTAAACATTTTTATTAATTATTTAGACTCCAAGTCCCGAAGATTCCTATTTTACAAATGTACCAGAGATCTCTTTAATCATTAGGAATCTCAAAAACAAAAAATCTCCGGGCTTGGACAATATTGAAAATGTATGTCTCAAAGCCCTTCCTCGCAAGGGACTTCAGTGGACTACCACCGCCTCGATAATTATTATTATATGGCTATAACAACCCTATCGGGTCACAGCCTGAAGCATCTTCCTCAACCGAGGCTTTCGCTTTTTTCATTGAATATTTATTTTTTAAAAATGGGTGGATTTCAAGTCCTACGCCAAAAACCTAGATCCAAACTAGGAGGGTCAAATCAAATGACCTGAGCAGGAATCGAACCTACGTCTCCTTGTTTGGCAAGCATGTGCGCTATACACTGGCCTTATTTTCCTGAAATATGGAAGCTATCTAAAGTAATTACAATAAAAACAATTAAGAAAGCTCTAGTCGAATGGGCTCGACTACGAGATACCCTGATCCCAACACTGCAATGCAGTCGGAATCGCTGAATTAAATAAATACACACATACACATACCCACTTTTACAGTTACCCAGCGTGCGCTAGAGTCAGCGCTGGGTCAAGGGCCCTCTCCATAGGTGACTTTTTACACTTTTTTGCGAATAACTTTTGTGTTTTTGATCAGATCGATTTTAAACTTACAGGCAAAGTTTGAAATACATTTCAAAATACGTGTGTTGAAAATCTAGTTTTAAATCAAAAAATTACACCTGTTAAACTTATACCTGTTATTAATTTGAGAAAATGCAACTTGCGCACCATCTATCAGAACCTACATGCCAAATTTCGTGCCTCTAGCTACAAACGTGTTGCCGCCAGGTAACATAATGCATTTTTCACTTTTTGCCATTTATGACCGTTTTCGGCCACTTGTCAGTCTTATAACTTCGTTTGTTTATGATCCGATCGTTCTGAAACTTTCTTGATTGGTTAACGACATTGTTATAAATATATATTCTTGAGTTCGAACCATTTGGATAAGGATTTTAGAAAATGTAAGCACTTGTCTAATTTGAGGGGGACCAATTTAGGATGGAAAAAATTTGTTGATGCGACTTTCTGTATAAGATCTATGGACACCTATATTCCATTTCAATTACATGACTCTAGCTTAAAATTTGTAGATCATAGATGCATTTCGTCACTTTCCGGGACAATGGAGGGGTGTATCAAAATTTGGGGGAATTCCATTCTGCTGTTTCTAATTATGACCCTATTTACCGAATTTGGTGTCGATTGCTCAATAAATGGCAAAGTTATGGCCATTTTATGATAAAACGAATTTATCGATTATCGGGCGAAGGAGGCGTGGCATCATCGAAATCTTAGAACTTGATATGTGTATTGTATAGACGGATCTACATGCAAAGTTTGAAGTCTCTAGCTCTTATAATCTCGAATATCAATGCGTTCACACGGACAGACGGACGGATCAAGAATATATATACTTTATGGGGTGTGGCACGCCTCCTTCTGCCTGTTACATACGTTTGCACAAACTTATTATACCCTTCATACGAATTTTCAATTGTGATCAGGGTATAAAAACTAACAAGCCCGCTGACACCCTGACACCTACTTTCTACCGACCTATTAGCTTGTTATGTAAAATTAGCAAAGTGCTAGAAAAGGTATTAAAATAGCTCTCATATTTCATGGAAGAGGCCGATGTCCTATCACTTCACCAATTCGGGTTTCGCAGAGGACACAGCACCCTACATCCACTTTCTTGTTCTGAAAATTCTAAGTCAACTGGCATGGTCTTACCGCTGTTCTATGCTCTGGCATGCTAGCCTCAGATATTACTGACGATACCGCTGTTCTATGTTCTCTACTGATAAGGTATAAAAAAAGCAAGCAATATTTTTCTCCAGAAAGAGTAAAAATATATAACTCCCGACTACCCATATTAAGCTAAATCTTAGCGATGTTAAATGGGAAAGCAAAGTGAAGTACTTAGGCCTCATGCTACACACGAAGCTTACATTTGAGGATTATATCCAATTTATTAACGGAACCATCAATATATTAATTCGTGTGCTATATCCGTTCATTAATAGAAACTCCCGCCTTAGCAGTGAAAATAAAATGAATTTATTTAGATCAATTTTCCAAGCCATCATATTTTATGAAGCTCGCGTCAAATGTCACATGAATAAATTTCAAGTAACTCAAAATAAAATGTTAAAAATGATTTGGAATCTGTCCTAGTATTTTTCCACTATTGATTTGCACAAAACCTAAGCAAAAATTGAACTTGTACAAGGTAGACTTGTTAGACTGAATTCAAACTTTAGAAATAGATGCCCATATCAATAATATAGCATAAGTAGTTCTTGTCGGTAGAAATAAGTTTTTAATTGTAAGTGTTTCATGGGGTTTTGTAAATAATTTTTCCCCGTTTGTCTTGATTATTACTATTTACATATTATATTATATAAACTATTATTATTTCACAGTAGAAAAGACTATTAAGTGTGAACTCAGTATTTGTAATTAAACGAAACACACTTGTAAATATGTAAATTGAATTTAAGTGAATAAATTGAATTGAATTATAACGAAATGTGTATACCAGCTAAATTTTTTTTGCTGTGGTTTGGCTAAGAGAAGACTGATCGGTCTGTTTGAGTTTCTCAGGTCTAAGGATCAAAATTTTTCTTGTCGACTTCCAGGGCTTCTGAAGATATGTTGTAGGTTTCCGCTTGTGGGATGCTGTAGAAAATTAACACGAAAAATAGCAGGCAACATCAATATCCAGAAGACACCACTACCTATTATTATTATATGGCCATAACAACCCTAATGGGTCACAGTCTGAATCACTCATTTGTCTTTATTTCTGGTTCCTTCACTGCACTTTTTTGTCGCGGGTGGATTTTAAATCCTACGCCACAATCTAGTTTTTTTTAGGAGAGTCATGCTAAGTACATGAGTGGGAGTTATTTGGTGGGACAGGTCGTGCACACCACCATTCGCATAAGATAACAATTCGATTTTTATTTATAGACGGAATTTTTTTTTTTTTTTTTTTTTTTTTTTGTTTTTATACCCTGATTCCAATTGAAAATTGGTATGAAGGGTATTATAAGTTTGTGCAAATGTATGTAACAGGCAGAAGGAGGCGTGCCACACC
>JBANCY010001358.1:0-11434 GCA_037040045.1 Phorticella flavipennis | reverse complement strand
CTCGTCGATTCCGCTTTTATCTCTTCAATCGACTCGAAACGCGTTCCCCGGAGTGGTCTCTTGAGTTTTGGGAATAGTCAGAAGTCACACAGAGCCAAATCAGGAGAACACGGTGGTTGCGGAACGATATTTGTCGAATTTTTGGCGAAATGATCACGAGGATGGAGTGAGCGTTTTTGGTACCAAACGAGATTTGACTTTTCGTAGGCCCAAATGGTCTTTCAAAATGGTTTTCAGAGACTCTTCTGATATTTCGATCATATCAGTAAGGTCTCTCACATCTAACATCAACACGTTCCCGACCCACTTTGAAGTCTTTGTACCACTTATAAACATTTTTCTGGGACCAAAGGCCTTCCGCAACATCCTCAACGTTTCCGACGAAGTAGTCCGCCATCTTAAGCCCGCGAATTTTGAATTGAAAATTCACCTTACTTTTTGCCCACAGTAGTATATCCATAAGAGTTCGCAACAATTTCAGGTATTCCGGAACCCGGATATACGAAGAGATGACTTTCGACTGATTTGATTGAGTATTGACTAAGTTTTGACTGGGATATGACTATTGTGCCATTAGAATGGCAACTATTGGGGTTTCAAGATTTCAGAAATTCCCAGCTATCTTCAAAATATGACATAGAAAAACGCGGCTCCCAACTATGATCTATAAGATTAAGTTTGTGCAACTAATCGGGCGTAACAATTTGGGATGTATCAAATTTCAGTTCACTTTATAAGGGGCAATGCTCAATTTTACACATTTTATAGCCAAAGGGGCCCAAAAAAGAAGATATAACCAGAAGAAGAAGAAGTAGAAGAAGAGCTGAAACAACACAACACAAACCATGCGCCCAGTGCCACGCCCCGTTTGGAATTGGCCAGAGAAGAAGAAGAACAACAACAACAACAAAAAAGGGCCGCACCATTTGCGGCTAATTTTGTAAATCATGATATCGTAATTAATTTTTGCAGCCGCCACAAGGAACAAAAGCCGCGCAGTCGCAGTCGCAGTCGACGTCAGCAGAGGCAGCGGCAGCGGCAGCGGCAGCGCTGGAGCATCTTTAGCCAGAAATCCACAGACAAAACCAATTAATATTTGAGCAATGCTCCTGCGGCAACAATTAAAGTCAATGGCAACAACAGCAAGGGGCAGGGGGCATAGGAGGCACAGGAGGGACAGGAGGGACACAAGTGGCAGCCGGGTACAGCGGGGGGCAAGAAGAAGAAGCTGCGGCAGAACAAGATTTTTTATTGAGATCTCAAAGATGCAAAGTGATTTGAATTTGATTGTGCCGCGCGTGCGCTCTGCCCAGAACCCCAGACCCCAGAACCCCAGAACCCCAGACCCCAGTCCAACTCCTTCTCCCTCTTCGACACCCCCGCCCCAAACAAACCATTGTCGGCACTTTACAGCCGGCGGTGCAAGCGGGACAGCTATAATGGACGCAGTGGGGCGCAAAAGGTGTGAAAACCCTGCTGGGTTTTAAACGCAACCTAATAAGAACGGGAACGGGAACGGGACGGGACGGGACGGGGAACGTACTATAAACGGGAGGAAGGTAAAAAAAAAAAATGGTAAAAAAAAAGAATAATATATAAAACCTGTACCCGAAACGAGTCCGGGTTGCCAGTTGCTTCGTGATCGTTACATAAAAACCGACAAGAGACAAGAGACCAGCGCGAACCGATCGGGGGGAATCGAAAAGACATACCATGACCAAATGCTCTTCGAGCTTCGTTGTCGTTTTCATAGCAAAAATGCATTTGATTTCTTTGTTTTTATGGCTAGTTCCGATATTTATACCCCTCATAAACGAGCCCTCAAGCGTTTTAATATTAATTTTATTAATTGTTTTGAAATAATCCTGCGGTCCCTGCTCGGGCGCCAAGCTAAATCATTATTTATAGCTATAAAATGGAGTTTATAACTGCATTATTGGCCTCCGTTTAACACTAAATCAATCAATCAACCAGAGAAATGAAAAAAAGTTTGGAATTTCGAGTTTTTAAATTTCAAAATTTTTCAAAATGACATGGGGGACTCTTAAATATGAAAAAATTACTTTCACAAATCGACTAAAATTTGAATAAGAAATGAGCTGGAATCCAAAATCATGAAGAAAATGGTATCATTTATCAAAATCTGTGCAGTTCTGACCAAGTTATGAGCTTTGGTAATACTACCCCATATGACATTATTGCTTACAAATCAAAAATGTTACTCGATTTCGGGTCGATTTTGGGGTCAAAAATGAAACTCATCTGGTGAAGTTTTAAAATAGTTTTTTATGCTAATTTTGATCAGAGAAACGGAAAACAATTGAAATTTTGGGTTTTTATTTTTCAAATTTTTTTCAAAACACAAGGGGGACCCTCACCTCAAAATCCAAAATTTTTGAAAAAAATTTATTTTTGCAAATTGACTAAAATTTGAACGAGGAACGAATCGGATTCGAAAATCATGAACAAAATGGTATAAAATGTCGAAATCGGTGCAGTTTTGACCAAGTTATGACAGATTGAAATTTGCTCCCCCATATGACATTTTCGCTAACATTTCAAAAATTTTACTTGATTTCAGGTCGGTTTTTGGGTCAAAAATAAAACTCATCTGGGGAAGTTTTAAAGTAGTTGTTTATGCTAATTTTGATCACAGAAATGGAAAACAATTGAAATTTTGAGTTTTTATTATTCAAAATTTTTCTAAAATACAGGGGGGACCCTTACCTAAAAATCCAAAATATATAAAAAAAAAATTATTTTTGCAAATTGACTTAACGAATTCGAGTCAAAAATTATGAACAAAATGGTATAACAATTGAATATCGGTGGAGTTTTGGCTGAGTTATGATCGATTGAAATATGCTACCAGAGCATATTTTCCCCTGACATGTTAAAATTTTTCTACATTTTTTCAGAGCAAACTTATCCAAAACATATTTCTTTAAATCAAGCTTAAAAATCAAGTTTTAGTTTTCAAGAACCTCAGCTAAACCGCTGAGCTGTAAATGTTATAAATGTCCCTGCTCGGGCGCCAAGTACAGTCATCCATATTAAGTGTGATATTTAACTGGGGCTTGTAATACGCATAATATACAATCACTTAACCCAGAACAAGTTAAAATTCGAACCACAAATTGGGTAAATAATATTGCCGAGCGTCTTTCCGTGCCAAATAAACCGCAAAAGGGACGGGGGGTTCGAAACGTGCCAAGAGACAAAGTGAAGGAAGGACAGGCGGGAGAAACAGAGGGAGAAAATCAAATCAAGCGACAAATAAATGTAACAAATACGACAACAACAAGGACAACAGATAGACAGACGGGCGGACGGGCGGACAGACGGGCGGCCAGACGGGCGGCCAGATGGGCGGACGGGGGAACAGTCGGGCAGCCACAGAAGTCGACCTCAAAACGGCTGCCTAAAAACTCAATTACATAACAATCTGTTCACATTTTTTCACACACCATCAACTTTAAATGAGCTCGCTGCGGGGGGCGGGGGGCGCCGGGCCGCCCGTGGGCGGGGCTCACTGTGGGCGGACCCGGGGCCATGTCCTGGGCGCAACGCCAACAAGACCAAAAATGAGCAATGCCAAAACGGTGGGCGGTGGGCGGCTCGGGCTTGGGCTTGGCCCGGGCGCTGGGCGAAAGGCACTCGAAATCAAATTACGAGCACACACTGAGACAAGGGCATCGCCCAAATGGAGCTATGAACGACGAGGGAATACCCTATAAGTGATAAAACTCCTTTCGGTTGGTCCTACAGTTTCTTACCTTTCGAATTTAAACTTGGTACAGAGCCTTTTCTTGTAAAGTAACCAGGGTACCGCACAAATGGAGTTATGAACGACGAGGGAATACCCTATAAGTGACAAAACTCCTTTCAGTTGGTAAGAAGCATTGCATAATCCTAGAGTTTCTTACCTTTCGAAATGAAACTTCGTACAGAGCCTTTTCTCTTAGAGACAAAATCTCAGGGGATCGCCCAAATGGAGTTATGAACGACGAGGGAATACCCTATAAGTGATAAAACTCCTTTACCAACTGGGTAAGAAGTAGCATAGTCCCACAGTTTCTTACCTTTCGAAATGAAACTCGGTGCAGAGCATTTTATGGTAAAGTAACCAAAGTATCGCCTAAATGAAGTTATGAACGACCAGGGAATACCCTATAAGTGATAAAACTCCTTTCAGTTGGTCCCGCAGTTTCTTACCTTTCGAATAGAAACTTGGAACAGAGCCTTTTCTTGTAAAGACGTTGCATAATTGTCAAAATCAGCTGTATCGGAACACTATATCATATTGCTACCATAGTACTAGAAGTTGGTTTTGCTCATATTTTGCATATTTCTTAAGCTTTTGGCTTGAAATTTCTCAAGATTTTGTACTATCTATCATTCCAGCAAATTTCAAAATGATCAAATTACTATATCATATAGCTGCTTTACAATTGAAAGTCGGTTTTTCCCAAATTTACCAAGTTCTTCAAGCAATTGCATTAAAATTTGACATGCTTTTAAAATTCTTTGTAAAGTAATACTTTGCAAAATTATATAAGTATCGGACTACCATATCATATAGCAAACATACCGCCAAGATTCGGTATTTTTTCCCATGTTTTTAAAGCAATTTCACACAATCTCAAGTCTTCTTATTATTTATCATCCTATCGTTCAAAATGACCAATCTTCCATATCAAAGAGCTGCTATCCACACGAAAAGTGGTTTTGCTCATATTATCCATGTTATTCAAGATTTTACCTATAAATTTGACACAATCTTAAGATATTCTATGACCTAATACTCCACTAAAATTCAAATGGATGAGATCACTATATCATGTAGCTGCCATACTGCCAAAAGTTGGGTGTGCTCATATTTCGTATGTTTTCCAAGCAAGTGTATTAAAACTTGACATACTTTTACAATTTAGCATTATCTATGGCTGTACCAAATTTCAAAAGAATCAGTCCATTATATCATATGGCTGTAATACCACCAAAAGACCAAAAGGATTTTCTTATATTATCCATATTTTAAAAGCAATTGTATAAAAATTTGACATACTCTTAAAATTCTTTCTTCACTATGGCCCTACCAAATTTCAAAAAAATCGGACCACTATACCATATACCCCAGTAACAGCTCAGAGTTTTTCTTGTATTTTCCATATTTTAAAAGCATTTGTATAAAAATTTGACCTTTAGTCCCTATTTTCTATGGCTGTACCAAATTTAAAAAGGATTAGCTCATTCAATCATATGGCTTTAATATCATCAAAAGACGGGTTTTTATGTATTTTTCATATTTTAAAAGCAATTGTATAAAAATTTGACTTACTCTTAAAATTCTTTATTAACTATGGCCTTACCAAACTTCAAAAAGATCGGACCACTATACCATATACCCCGGCAAAAGTTCAGAGTTCTCCAGATAAGATTTTGCCTTTGGATTTAAAATGGCGCATATATAATAAGATATCGCGGACAGTTCAATTATTATATATACTGTTTCTATATAATAGGTTTGAATATGAAATTTTCGTCGTTTTCCATATGATCCCAACCTATTTAAACACTATTATGGGATAAGATTTAGTACAGAGAAAAATGACTTCAGTTCCGAATCGGTTGAATTTGAACACATGCGTCGATGAGTCGTGCATACCCCACCAAGTTGAAGGTATAACAAGTCACAGGGGGCAGTCGACGCCTCTAAGCTGGCGGGGTGGGGGGGTTGTACGCTCCTGGTCTAGCCGGGAGAACAATAACAACACCAATAACGACAGGGACACAAATTACAATGTAATTTATTTGCCGCCAGCATTACGAGGCACAAAGAGGGAGAGAGATGGGGAGAGGGTGTGTGAAAGGGACGGGGCAAGTCAAGGATATGGCTAAAGGACGAGGAGGAGGAGGAGGAGTCGGAGGTGGGCAGGAGATGGGCAGAAGTGGAGGATGCCAACAGTTCTGTGGCGTTAGAGAAAATCAATCGCGACAGCCGAGAAGACAACGTTGAGCAGGAGGAAAATGAAAATGAAAATGCGAATGGGAATGGAAATGCGAAGGAAATTTGGTAGGGGGAATAAGAATGAGAATGAAACTGAAACCAGGACTAGAACCAGGACCAGGACAATGGGGCAAAAGTTTTTGGCGACAGTTGGCAGTGGTTCCGAGGGGTGGGGCTGAGGTCTGTCCGGAGGGTCGTCAAACTGGCCAATGAATGTCAATTGTTGTCATCGTCGTTGCCAGAAACAACCCACAACCCACCGAGCGTAAAACCAAAAGAACACCATCTCTTGGTATTGCCCTTCCCTAAGGTCCGCCTGTGGGGCCTGTTGATTTTTAACAGAAACTTTGACCAAAATGGGACTGGAATTTAGTCTCTTGTAGCTCTTGTTGCTCTTTTCCACCCTTCATTATTATTATTATTATTCTTATTCTTAAAGGGGTTTTGAGTTTTGTGCTATCCCTAATATTATAACGTCTTTCCCCAAGTGCGAAATGCTCTATATGGTTAGGAGAACCCTTTACTTACTGGCAAATATAGATTATTGGTATTGTTAGTATCAGAGTTTTCAATGAAAACATCTACCAAAACTCTATAGTTCTATAATGCCAAAGCTTGTTGACTTAAAGTATATCTTAACCAAAAGCTTAGGGGGCCTCGGGTGGACCAGTGCATAACGCAAGAGCTGTGGGTGCGAGTCCCACTCATTTACTTAGCATGATCCTCCTAGAAAAACTAGGTTGTGGCGTAGGATTTGATATAGTAGTCCGATCCTTATGAAATTTGGTAGAGCGGTAGATAATAAAGTGTCTTGAAAGTATGCAAGCTTATGGTCCAATATGTTTAAAAATATGGAAAATATGAGCAAAACCGATTTATGGTTATATGGTAGCTATATGATATAGTAGTCCGATCCATATGAAACTTGTTAGTGCGAGAGATAATAACGTATCTGAAGTGATTGTAAAATTTCCAACTTTTATGTTAAGATACATGGGAAATATGGGCAAAACCGGGACAGCTATACGATATAGCAGTGCGAAACCTAATGGAGCGATAGATAGCAAAGAATCCAAACAGTATACATATGATCTTTCCAACTAATAACAGGAAAAATATGCGAAATATTGTCAAGCCCGACTTTTGGCTATGTAGCAACTATATATAGTAGTCTGATCCTTACTAAATTAGTTTTTTAGAGTACTCACTATGTCACTATAAAAGTTCCTTACCGAACTTGCTTCGATTTGCTTTCCCTCGAAAAGTATGCTTTTATATTCTTAGTCCACATCCCCATCCCACCCATCCATTTTATAGGGTATAAGCAATTCGTTCATAGTCTTTGCTTCGATTCCTTGTCATTTGTCAATTTGGTTTTCTTCTTCCTTTTTTTCTATTTTTGTGGGGGAGCTTTGATTTTCTGTTGTTTCTCCGTCGAGTCATTGCGATTTTATGGGCCTAATGATGAATTTCGAACCACCCGCAACCCCCAGCTCACCCACCTCCACCCCGCCCCTCTTTCACACTCTTCATTTCCTCATTGCGCAACGGAACTGTCCGAGTCACCCTTGATGCTTGGAGAAATGTGACTTCTGATGGTTTTAGATGCCGCACTTGACGTTTCCAATGGGTATATTGACCCATCGGTAATTGGATTTGGTACAATTTCGGATTGAAATATCATTTAATATAATAGCTTTGCTAATTTGTGCATTTGTCTAACTCAAACTGATCCATTCATTAGCAGATTTGGATAAGTTTCGGATTGTTTATTGGACTAGAGTTGTGAAATTTGGTATGTTGCTAGGAAAGAGCCTCCTCATCTCGGAGGGAAAGACCCTCCTAGAAAAACTAGGTTGTGCTATAGGCTATACTGATCCATTGGTTACCAGATTTGGATAAGTTTCGGATTGTTTATTAGACGAGAGTTGTGAAATTTGGTATGTTGCTAGGAAAGAGCCTACTCATCTCGATAGGAAAGACCCTCCTAGGAAAACTAGGTTGTGGCGTAGAATTAAAGGAAAATACTGCTTTAGGCTTTGACCCGATAGAGTTGTTATGGCCATATAATAATAATAGAAGTGCATAAATCCGGCAGTTCTTTTCACATTGATTTGAATTTCGGTTTCTACAGTTATGAGACTGTTATAAGACTGTATCGAAAATTTCAGAAGGTTTGGATTTACCAAATAGTGTGAAACTTTGCCTAAAGTGTGGATAGGGGAAGCAACACTGACTTCATTGCAGGCTACTTAAGATTATATTTGTGTGTGTGGGTTTCGCATAGCTGATTCCAGGGTATTTCATAGTCGTGTTCACTCGTAGACTGCTGCACTCTATCTTTTTTTGCTCAGGAACATGTTCATTTTGTGGTTGTCGAATGTCAAATGGA
Source organism: Phorticella flavipennis (assembly GCA_037040045.1). Lineage (NCBI taxonomy): Eukaryota > Metazoa > Arthropoda > Insecta > Diptera > Drosophilidae > Phorticella > Phorticella flavipennis. Next base: position 3,032 of record JBANCY010001358.1, on the reverse strand, counting down.
TTTCCGAACTTGTGTGTTAACGATATTGTTGACATGCACCGACTTCTAGCCCGCCTCCACCTCTACCTCTACCTCTACCTCCATCTCTTCCGATTCTTCGTCTTCCTCCTCTTCTGGGCTAAAAGAGACCCCCCGAAGAAATAGTTGTTGCCGCATGAGTCGCAATTATTCATAATTCGTGGGCTCATAAAAATAAATGGCTGCTTAACGTAATTGCCATAATTTCGGGTGACTTGACTTTTTGGGTCTGGAACCCAGAACAACATCAAGAACAACAAATTATGCTCAAGAGGTGGTATGAGGGCTGTATGGGCCGGTACTGGGGTTGGGTTTGGGTTGAGGCCTTGCATTACAATTGCCCAACTCGCCAGGGGTTGTCCTCACAAATATATACCCAATATATGTATAAAGCTAGATTTCTTGCGGCCCCTTCTTCCGCCCCTTTTGGCTGGGCGTGTCCACGGATTCCTCGCCGTAAATTAGCCACACATGTGTTTTGTTTTTGTTGTTGAATTAGCCGGAAAACCAAATATGTTGCGCTGCATCTGTTGATCCTTCGCTTTTGGGCTGTATCCATGTCGGTGTCAAGTGGGCGTGGCCTGCGGTTACAATTTGGGTTTATGTTTTTATGGTTTTTCCGGTTTATCTGTTTCAGTGTCTCGTTTTTGGTTTTTGATGAGCAATTAACACGGCCATCAGACATAATCATTAATTGATTGCACAACTGTGCCGATTCTGACCCGATCTGGGTTCACAGAGGGCATATATAGTGGGATAGTGGCTATTCCATAAGACCTATTGACAGCGCATACCAGCGCTTGCTTAATAGAGCTCTAAGCATACCCAATTTGGCAACCTTACCGAAGTCTAAACTATTACGAACCGAAAATGCTTTCTGACTCCGTTCTCTTCTAAATAGAGGGTGTTCCATTAGGGTGTTTCACATAGAGCTGGTATATCTAGAGCTCTAAGCATACCAAGTTTGGCAATCTTACTCTATACTGATATAAGAATACCAAGTCTATACTGGTATTACGAAACGAATATACTGCTTTCTGATTCAGTTCCCTTCTATGTTTAGGGTGTTCGATCAGGTTCTATGATTGATTTTGTATAAAACGCAAGGGACTCAAAACATTTTCAAAATATTTGATTTCGATGAAAAAGTCACAAAATTGGAGTATTATTATTATTATATGACCATAAAAGCCCCATCGGGTCACAGCCTGAAGCACTATTTGCCTGTTATTCCAGCTTCCTTCACTGAAGATCGTTTTTTACCTGGGTGGATTTCAAATTCTACGCCACAACCTAGTTTTTCCAGGAGGGTCATGTTATCGACATGAGTGGAATTCGAACCCACACCTCTTGTTTGGTGGGACAGTGCGCTATGCACTGGTCCAGTATGAGCTATTTTTAAAGTCAAGCTCAAAGTTAAAACCAGATCGTTTGCTGTTATCGATTATCGATAAAATCCTTAAAAACAATCAATTTCCTAGTTCAGTCTGTGTAAACAGCAGCCCCAAAAGCAAACCTTGACAGCTTCTAAAATTTCCCTCAATGTCCAAATAAAAAGACTTTTAATAAATATCGATAACGATATCGATAAATCGTCGTTGACTTCATTTAAATATTTAAACTTTGTCCATGTTGCTTGATGCTCCATTTGCTTTGTGCTCGCCGCCCTTGCCCATCCCCTTGCTTCGCTTGGGCAGCACTTTTCCCATTGTTGTTGTTGTTCTCATCGTTGTTGTTGTTGTTGTAGTTGTTGTTGTCTTTGGCATCCCCTGGTGACACTTGACGGGGCAATCAAAGAGCCATTTTCGAAGAGCAACACAAAGCGACAAAGCGGCAATTGTCCGCTGAGTTGTTGCAGCAAATTTACCAGTATTTTGCTTGGCTCACAATAATTTCCCAGTATTTTGTTGTTAAGTCTTTGAAGAAGCATTTACTTTTATTGCATATAAAATATAATACATAGAACTACAAATTTATATATAGTTTTGTGTCAAAAATGTATATATTTACAGATATTTTGAGTTGAAAAGGAAAAAAATAAGAAAATTGAAATTGCAATGGGAAATTTAAGTGCTTTTAAATAACATTGAAGTTTAGAGATTGGAAGAGATGATTTGAGAGATTGGAGGATTTTTATATACTCTGGGTTCAAAAGAAGTAGAAACAATAAGAATTTTATTAAATTTATAGATTATTGAGGCCAATGTTAATATGAAACTATCCAAAAATGATTTTTTTTCGGAAATTAACATACAGTTTGCTGGGAAATTCAGGTCACTGTTTCAAGATCCTTCAGAAAACTAGCAGATATAAATGAAATTATCTTAAGCTAGAGAATATGCGGTTTTGGATTACTTTACACAATAGGTTTTATGACAGGATATCACAGATATCTCCCACTCTTGTCTATATTTTGGATGACATTTTGGAATATGGCCTCTGGAATGGACCGAATCATCCATGTTATTAATTTATTTTAAGTTTGGAATCGTCTAGGTATCATTTACCATTTTGTCCTCTGTGCAACCCCATAGACGACAGTTTTGGTGAATTGATGTTAGTATTTTCACTCTCTAATTGGAATTCAATATCCAAAATTCGCTGATGGACATAAGTTTCCCTTTGATAATCTAAATACCATTACAATAGCATAAAATATGTCGCGAAAGTTTGGATAAGGCAGATTTTTTGACAACAAAGTGATGCGTGTCATACAGGAACATCCAATGCCTTTTGCAACGAATTGAAAATATATAAATTAGTTATGAATCTGAAAATATTTTTATCACAGAATTAGAGTTCTAAAAGCTCTACTTTTAGCAACTGAAAATAATTGGATTATATTCAGTTCCATTTCTTATACCCTGATCATAAGATACATATCCTGGAAGATAGCATTTTTTACGGCTTATTCAACCAAGACTATAAAGTTTTGAATTAAAAAAAATACCTGAGAGTGAGGAACACTACAGGGTCATGCACTCTCGACATGAGTGGGGCTCGAACCCACGACC
>JBANCY010001355.1:0-11439 GCA_037040045.1 Phorticella flavipennis | reverse complement strand
AGCATCTGGCCCAAGTGGTGCACAAGGCAATTGCCGCTGGGAACATCCACGAAAAACTATCTTTACAGTTTGATCCGGACAGGCGTTACGGCGGAGTCTGCCTTAATGGCGTGCAGCTCCACGCAAAGTTCGTGGATTTGCCAAACGTTATAGAAGGTCATAAGACAATTGACCATATCAACTTCTACAAGACAGCCGATATAAGCCAGATGATGGTCTGCCAGCGAAAGCCCCAGAAGGAGAAGGATTTGTCTCTATCCGAGTTGAGTTTATCCGCAAAGAAGTCGGCGGCAAAGCCTGCTTTGGCGTCAGGTGTAAGTGAATCCCCAAAGTCAGCGATCCAAAGATCTATATAGGAAATTTTTCAGCTACCCAAGGAGTACGGAAAGGAATTCGAGCTGCCATTGCCACCCGGGATGCAGGCTGTGGGCCAAAATGAGAAACGTGACGGAAAGCCCAACTCAATGGACCCCAAATATGATGAGCCAAAATCTATCGTTGGAACAGATATTCGGAAGGTGTATGTAAAGTTCATCTGGCCTCGTGGGATAACTCCACCCGCGAGCAATATTCGCATGCTTTATCTATTGAGGAAGTACGGCTATCCGCCGCCGGAGAAGGTAATAGCTGAAGTGAAGAGGATGGAGGTCAAGGAGAGCGAGGAATACCGAGTCGAATTTGAGCTCGTTTATGAAGATCCAAAAAAGAGCGAGCCATAGGAAGCATTAAATATTTTATATAATTAGATTTGATTAATTTTTGGAAGTGTGAAATATCGCATCAATTGTTTATCAATTTAATAAACTAAAAAAATATATCTCGGCAGAAATTCGCAAGTTTCATTTCTAAATATGAAAAAACTTGTTGGATTAGTTTCCTGTTATCGAATGGAAAATCAGATAAAGTCAGAGGGAAAGATATTGTATAAGATTTGGTGTACATTCAATGCCTTCTCTTGAGGTTCATCATTCCTTAAACATTTGCCATGCCATGTTCCAAATCCGATGAAATAAACAAAGCGTTATTAAGCGTGTCATAAGCCCTGTCCAGCAAAAATGCCATCGACGTTATCGATCAAGTCCACCATAATGCTGGTAATACCCCTAATGCTGGCCGGCTTATATATTTCGATTACCAAATCGGCTTACAAAACAATTTGCCCACAGAGCGTAGCTGTGGCAAGCTCAAGACAACCCAAAACCCAACCCAAATCCGACCCAATCCAACCGAATATTTGTCAAAATATGCGACTATTCTTACACCTTTTGGCAAGATACAAAGATTACACCTTCCCTAGAAAGGGAGTTACCAGTTGCCTATACTCTAAATATTTATATATTATATTTGAGTATTCGTATTGTTATTAATATTTATCGACGAGCACGACAAACATACCTGAAAATCATCTCTGTATCGTTATACAACACTGTCTGTCATCCATCAAGTTGACAATTGGATTTTCCATTACAAATTTGCCTCAAGTTGAGGAGAAAAACGCACCATTTTCAATAAATTCCTTAAAAAAAAGTGAATAAACCAAAATGTCGAATTCTAAAAATCAACCAAAAAAACGTGATTCTAAAACTAAAGCCAAAGACGAATTCGAAAATGATGAAGGAGCTGTTGGACCCGCTCCAGACGATGTCGAGGAAGCAAAGTCGCTGTCTTTATCGGGGTTGAACTTATCCGAAAAATCTACTCTAAAGTCCGCAGTAAGTAAATCCCCAAAGTCAGAGATTCAAAGATCTAAAAATGAAATATTCCAATTAGGGTGGTAAGGAGTTCGAGCTGCCATTGCCTCCCGAGAAGCAGACCGTGGGCAAAAATGAGCCCAAGAAGGCCGACGGAAAGCCTAAGGCAGAGGACCCCAAATTTGTTGTTCCAAAACCTAAGGAGGAAAAGGATGCACGCAGTGTGGTGGTTGTGAAGTTCTTCTGGCCACATGGGTTAACCACGCGCAACATTCGCATGCAGCGCCCGTTGCGGCAGCACGCCGGATCGCCGGAGGAGAAGGCAACGGGTGAAGGAGGTGCTGGAATATGATGAGCTCGTTTATGAGAATGAAGATCCCAAGAAGAGGAGACCATAGAAATGCATCGATTATTTCATTTCATACGATGTTTGTTTTTTCTCCGAATTGTCAGATTTGGGGGTTTTGGGGTTTTGGGGTCGGGTCAATGCGGTTGCTTTGTGAGATTCTACGTGGAAATAAAATGCGTAAATAATGATGTTGATCTATGTTCGAACATTCCCTTCGGCTTCCTCTGGGTTCCTTTGGTTCCGTTTGGGTTTCATTAAAATTCAAATGCAATCGGAGTTGAGAGTTGGATTGTCGCTTTGCCTGGAGGCCAATTGGGGGCATAGGGATTGGTTCGGGGAGGCGTGGTGGGGTTGGTATATATGGTTTTTGAGGTCATTTTTTGGGCATTAATTTAGTCGAAATAATTTATGAAATTAAATATAAACAAATCAAACAAACAAATCAATGAAAATGAAAATGAATAAATAAATCAATTTTACAACAATGAATTTGGGGGAAATTGGAGAAAATTCAGGGAAAATATGAAAATGTTTTGCAAACAGGCAAACAGAGTTTTGGCTAAAATAAATAGAAAGTATTGACCACATATTGGATTTGCGGTATTTGATAGTTCATCAACAGTTATAAATTGCAAACATATTTACATCGATAACTGACCGAACCCCAAAACGAGGGAAGTCAGGAGAGTTAAGATGTTCCCAAAAGCTCAAGACTTTCATGCTATGAAGTTGAAATTCACTTAGAATAGCTGCTATCTTTCTGAAATTTTTACTTTTAAATCATCTAAAACCACTTGTCGCAAAGGCTCCTAAAACTCACCCAACTCACTTATCAAATTGGGTAATATAAATCCCTTCCTTTCCTGAGTTATTCACCACACTGCTTAGGTTAAAATATGTATATATTATGTGGACTTCATTCATTATCTTCATACTCGTCTCGAAGATAGCGGCAGAAAATAACGAATCTTCAGAGTATGTAAATTTTGAGTCAAATTTATTGTTAAATGGCAGTTATATAATATAGCTAGAAGTCCGATCGTTATGAAATTTAGTGGAGCGCTATATAATAACATATCTCCGGAGGATGTCAACTTTCAGTCCAATGCGTTCGAAAACATGGGAAATATGGACAAAATAGACTTTTGGTTATATGGCAGCTATTTAAAATAGTAGGCCGATCATAATAAAATTTAGTGGAGCAATAGATAATAACGAAATCAGGGTGTATGTAAGTTTTCAGTACAATACGATTAAAAACATTTTAAATATGGGCAGACGGACATGGCTCAATCGATTTTTTTGTCCTCCTGATCATTCTGTATGTACATATTGGGGGCTTTTGGACAAAGTGAATATACTATGAATATACTATACTATAATATACTATATATGGGCTTAAAGACAAATGAACAACTGCTGGCAGACGGATAAAGTGATTCATAAACACGATCCGACATATGGGAAGACAGATGCAATATAAGGGAAAGGAAGATATAGCACATAGAGAAGCTAATAGGCGGGCAAATATGCAAAAACCCAAATGAAGAACAACCATTAATAAAGTCCATGAAGGACTATTAAGTACAAGTTCAAAGGATTTTCTAGTTAAATATTTCCCATTTCTATCTACTTACCCATTCTATCTTTCTTCATCTCAGGCATACTTTAGTCATCCTTCTACAATTAATTAATCTCGAGTCCACTAAGTCCACTTATATAAATTAACGAGAGAATTGTAATATAAACAGTATCCCAACTCATATAAACCTACTGAAACTTGATAATAACTTACAATTCCCTCCATAGGTCGGTCCCATAACTTGCCTGACTGCCCTCGCTTGTGTGTATATATTATAATGTAGGTGACATTATGCACTTAGCTGTGATTAATTGGCAGGCGTTATATTTGAGATTCATTTCCAGTTGAGCATTAAAATAATTATAATAAATGTATCAGAGTTTTAATACACGTTTTAACATATTTGATAGCTTTAAAAGGGCTCCCCATGTGCACTATATATAGAGTAATTAACTCTCGAAAGTGGAGCTATCCGATGAGATTTACATTAGCCTCTGCTAGAGAGTGATTTAACGAACATGGGAAGTATTTTTTATGCTGAAATTGAATTAAAACTGATAAGCTGGAGATTGGAGTTATAGTACTCTGATAAGTTAAGGAAACAGATCCGAGTTGATGAAGTCGTCCAGAAATATCGATTCAATTGCATAGGATATCAAAAGAGGCTTTATGTTAGTTGAATGATTCAATATAGCTCAGAGGTAAGGTTATATATTTAGTTGGATTCTGGTTTGAGGGTTTTGAGCCTGTAATCTTTTTTCAAAGAGATTATTAAGTTATGTATGTTTTGCCGGAACCGGATCGAAATACTCATATAGCTGTCAAATAGCCAAAAATCGGTTTTGCCAATATTTTCCATGTTTTCCAACGTATTGGATACTCCCAAGATTCGTCAGAATCACGAACCAGAAACGGACTTCTATATCATATAGCTGCCATGTAATCAAAAATAGGGTTCTCCCATATATCCCATATTTTATATCGATTCAAACCAAGATTCGTTATTATCTACCGCTGCACCAAATTTCATAAGGATCGCACCACTATATCATATAGCTATATCATATAGCCATATTTTCCATGTTTTTAAACGTATTTGACTTAAAGTTCTCATATTTTCAATATTCGTTATTGCCTATTGTTCCACCGAATTTCATAAGGATCGGACTTCTATATCATATAGCTGTCATATAGCCATAAATCGGATTTGCCTAACTATATACATATAAGATATGACTATTTTATGAGTATTTATTCAAAGAAGTTCTCTTTGGGAGAGCGAGCGGAGGAAATCCTTTAAGTCTTCTCTTTCTCGGTCGGGCAATCGAACGTTGGGCCTGTGGGTTCGGGTGTCCTCCGAGGCGTTGGCTGTAATTTCAGGTAAAGTGCTATTATAAATTTGGACAAAGCTGGTGGCTATAACAACCCTATCGGGTCACAGCCTAAAGCACTATTTACCTATATTTCTGCTTCCTTCCCAGAAGATCTATTTTACGTTGGGTGGATTTCAAATCCTACGCCACAACCTAGTTTTTCCAGGAGGGTCACATGAGTGAGATTCGAACGCACAGCCACTTGTTTGGCGCTATCCATTGATCCAACGATTCGCGATATGATAACCACGATATGAGTTAAGTAAATCCTATATTCTGGGGATTATGGATCTCTACTTGGAACCCTCCGGAGCCGACTCATTCGGAGGGAGAGACCGCCTATGGCTGTAAATTAGATTGTAATCCTTTAAATGCAATTAGTCGATATAAATAGTTTATTTCCATATTATAGAGAATATAGTATATATATGTATGTATACCTAATGCACTTTATAGTTTTTTGGATTACTTTAATATGCGCATAATCCGAAACGGTTGCGGTTGGGTTGCAGTTCTTTGAGTTGGAGTTCGTTTGACCAAAATGCTGATTACAAAAATCGCCATGCAAATTGTTGACATATTTGTGGCCGGAATTTCGGGTATTTTCTGGGCAAACCAACAAAATGTATCCAAAGATTTGTATTTAATCTCATGACATGACAATGAACACAACTTTAGATGCGATGCGATGGGGGATTTTTGGCAGAGGCAGCGGCAGTGGCAGAGGCTGTGGCAGCTGCAGGTGGCAGTCGACTCTAACAAATATCGATAACAGACATATCTATGTATATATATATATATATATATATATATAGGTATATATATCTATATATCTGTAGGTGTGTTTCTGTGTGTGTGTGTTTGAAAGCAAGTGGCATGTTGTTTGCTTGGCGGCATGTTGCACGTTCCGAGTATGTTGTTAATTTGTTGCAGCTGCCATTTTTGTTGTTGTCGTTGTTGTCGTTGTTGTTGTTATTTGAATCCAGTGCTTTGGGGATTAAAAACACGCAAGCAGAACAAATACACAAACTAAAGCTAGAAAGATTTCTAAGCCAAATGACACGACTGAGAGATATCCTGCATTTCATGCAGAACTTTCACAGGAGAAACCAAAAATATTTGAAGATGCCCAAAACGCGGTGGATAGTGTACTGTGCCGCCAAACAAGAGGTGCGAGTTCGAGTCCCGCTCATGTCAATAGACATGACCCTCCTACAAAAACTGGGTTGTGGCATAGGACTTGAAATCCAACCACGTAGAAAGAGTTATTCAATGAAGGAAGCCGAAATAAAAGAAAAATAGTGCTTCAGTCTTTGACCCGATAGGGTTGTTATGGCCATATAATGAAACTTATGTCTAAAGCGCTTAGAAAATCTTTCAGTCAATCTTGAAAATATCCACCTGAAATACAGCTGGAAATTTACACAATTCAGTAAGGATCCCAAGAATCTTCAGCACAATTCTGTTGAAATATATCTTAAGAGTGTGTAAAATTTGAATGCAATTGCTTGAAAAATATAGAAAATATGGATAAAATCGATTTTTATATGATATTACTATTTAATCCTTTAAGAAGTTAGTGAATGGGTAGATACTAAAGATTCTTAAATGCCTACAAAATGTAAATTCAATAGTTGGAAAAACATGGTATATATAGACAAATCCGACTTTAAGACCTATGGTAGATATATAATATATGAGTCTGATTCTCTTAAAATTAGATTAAATCATAGTTACTACAAATTCTTAAGTGCCTGGAAGCATTTAGTGTAATAACTTAGGAAATGTGGGAAATACAGACAAATGCGACACTTACTTATGACATGGTAGTTATATGACATTGAAGTCCGATGGAAATTATGGGATTCCAATGAATATAAGATATAGTTGATTGTTAATTGGTAAATTGTCTTAAGAGCATGTTAAATTTAAATATGGGAAATATCAACAAAACCGACAGCTATATAATCATCCGATCATTTTGAAATTTGTCAGATTAATATATAGTTAATTATCTTAGGAGTTTCTTAAAATATATAATAATACCATTGCATTTCTTTGTTTAAAGATTTCAATCATTAATTTTGTCTTAGCAATCCTAAAAATTTCGGAATAATCGGATCATAAACAGGGAAGTTATTTGAAACGGGCCAAAAATGTAAACACAAAAGAGTACGCCAGCTTGGTCCATATTGCTAAATTACCCATAATTTGCGAGATATTCTCTTTAAATTATAAATACTATTGAATTATCCCTTCCAGATAAACTAGGTTGTGGCGTAGGATTTTCTTCAGTGAAGGAAGCACAAACATTAAACTACTAGAAAATAGCACATAATGATATTCCCAATTTTACTAAATTGTGGATAGTTTGGTCAAGTACATACGCCGTTAAAAAGAAGAATTTAATGGGTATACTTTTGATTAACCCCTTCTGCCGACGAAAGTAAAATGTCAAAGCGTTGCCAGAGTTGTCGAAAAAAAAAAAACGTATATCATGCGTGACATTTTGGCCATTTGACAGTTTGCGGCAGTTTTGTTGGCTGCCAATATACCCGCTGGACAGCGTGTTATTCAAGGGGTATAAAAAGCATTTATTTATGCAAATTTTATTTTATTTGTTTTCAATATTTTGGTAACTTTGTCGCTGATATTTCCGCCCGCCGTACAAACAAAAACAAAATGCCCGAAAGCTGTCAACCGGGCGTAAATGTGTTTGTTCAAATTCACACATATATATACTATATATATGTATATATCTAGATTTGTATATATATCTGGGAATATAACACATCAAATGGCTGCACATGACGTCGCATTATTTTCCATTTTAATAATTCAAATATCAATTTGTTGTTACATTAAATATTTAATTTGTACTAAAATGTGTTAAATTCTTTTGGGAATTATAAACATATAATTCTCTCTCTACACACACATATATACATATATATATACATATATATATACATATATATTTATATATATATATATATATATATATATAGCCCACAGCTGTGTCAGGCATTTTTTGGTCTGTTTAATTGCAGCTTAAAAATCTTTGATTATAAAAAAGGTTCAAAAATAAAAATTTTTGTTTTTTAATTTCCATTTGGAATTTGCATTTTTGAGTTAAACCAAAAAAATGTTATGTATTAATTTCATTAATTTTATTCAAAAAACAGATATTCTCAGTGCTATACAGAAATTTGATACCTTTATTTTATCTGATAAATCGAGAGTGCTCGACTGACTGCATGACTTTAGCATAAAAATTGCCGCATTTCGTCACTTTTCGGCAAAATTATGGGGTGTATTAAAGTTTTGGGAAATCACATTCTGCAGTTTCTAATCGTGAGCCTATATACCGAATTTGGTGTTGATAGCGCTATAAATGCCAAAGTTATGGCTAATTGATCGAAAATCGTTTTTATCGATTATCGGGCGAAGGGAGCGTGGTATCGTCATATGCTCAACACCTCATCTGCGTATTGTCTACACCGACCTTTATAACAAGTTTGATGTCTCTAGCTCTTATATTCTCCAAAAACATCGCGTTCATACAGACCGGCCGATGGACATGGCTATATCGTCACGGCTTTTGATGCAGATCAAGAATATATATACTTTATAAGGTGTTCCACGCCTCGTTCTGTCTGTTACATACATTCAAAGAAAACTATTATGCCCTTTTTCCCATTTTTCATATATTATGATATGTCCAGAATGTTTTCTCAAAGTTTCGAGACAATCGGAATTCAAGTATAGAAGGTATAACGTTTAGGAGAGCGGCCTATCAGGCTATATATGTGGATTTTATCCCTAATACAATATTTGACTGTGTTTTTCTCGAAACTTCGTGTCCAAAGTCGGTGGTCAGAATTTCTCAGAACCTCTTGAATAAACAAAGGATTTTTCTTATTTGATTACAAATAATTTTTTCAACGCAATTTGTTATAGAAATCAGAACCAAAATCATATTATTATAGGGCCATTACAACTCCATCGGGTCAAAGCCTGAAGCATTATTTTCCTTTATTTCTACTTCCTTCACTGTATAACTTTTTTTACTTGGGTGGATTTCAAATCCTACACCACAACCTAGCTTTTCCAAAAGTGTCTGGTCCACAGAGGTCCGTAAAATCCTACTCAAATCTTAAATAGCTCGTGATTTTTTCAAATCCCCCCCTAATATCGAGCTATACTCATTTACTTAACGATAAAATAATAAAATGAATCAAAATGGAGGCGTCTGTAAACAAACTACGAATCGGAATCAGTTTCACAACACGTGGAGCAATTCGTAAATCCCACACATTTCGCAAGATAAAACCTGTGTCCCAACCTGTGTCGCTTCCCACGCTCAAATCTTATGCAAATGTTGCCCAAAGTCTCAGGTCTGCTCCTTGTGGGGGGCTTATTGTACACGCAATACTATGATATCATGGCCTAAATGGGGCCTGAATTGCTGCCGAATCCATGGAATCCATCAATGCTTTAATTGGCCATTTTGGGCCTGTGGAATAAAATAAAATACCTGCAATTTGGGCATACTTATCGGGCGTAATACCGTTATGGGCTCGATTCAATTTCAATTTAGCGGCCGTGCGAGAGCTGCGGGTACAGTTGTGCTCGGATTTGCGTTGAGTGGCAAAAACATATGCATAAATGGGGGATCAATTGGGGTTTAACGGCTTTCTATAATGCTCATCGGGTATTTCTGAACATATTGTTAAATTGGTCGGCTGCCGTTGCCTATTTGCGGTAAGCCCGCAAAATAGGCAAATAATATGTTAATTACGTTCAACAAATACAACAAAATGGACTGAGATGATTGTTATTGGGAGGGTACTATTCGGGGGCATAAATATGGAAAAGTTGTTTAACAAATCGATTGAGTTTTGAGTTTTTCATATTTCATACAATTAGTCGGAATAGAGCTAGATGAATTGCTGGTCTTTCCATGGACATGTTGAAGATATATTGGCATTTCTGGAATTTCGAATTTTCTGAACTTCAACTTTATTATAATAGATCTGACAGAAATTGTAAAACAATCGGAATTTTCATATATTTCCCTTTATAATCCTAAATGTTTGGTATAAATAATCGATAGGAAATTATTGATAACATAGAGATATATTGGCACTTTTGGTATATAAAAAAGTGGTTTTTTACAATTTCAGAATTTGAACTTTGTTGTACAAAATCTGAATGAAATTCTATATAATTTCAATTTATTCTATTTTGTCCGCAAAGCTAGAATGTTTTGAATAAATTATTGAAGAAAAATGGACAGAAGCTTACTTCCACATTATGTTATTTCCGTGTTTCTGATGCAATCGTTCTGAAATTTTCAGTAAAGCTTTCTGACCCATAAATGAGCTTAAATTCATATCACCAGCCTGAAGCACCATTTGCTTATATTTCTGCTTCCTTTACTGAAGTTCTTTTTTCACTTGGAAGGATTGCAAACCCTCGCCACAACCTAATTTTTCTGGGAGGGCATGAATGGAACTCGAACCCACACCTCTTGTTTGACGGGAGATTTTAAAGATTTTTTTTGTTCTCCAACAAATTTCATAAGAATCGAATCACAGAAACATATAACTATTTGTTTTTGCCTATATCTCCTATGTCTTTTGAGTTATGGTTCTAAAATTTTGTAGACACTTAAGTTACTTTGTTATCTATTGCTCCCCTGAATTTCAATAGGTTTGTTCTATAAATTCGATAAATATGCTGCTTATAAGTTTATATGAAGCAATTGCATACTATTTAGCTAGGTATATTGTCTTGTGGTTTTGGGAATAGAGTATGTATTCTTCGTTGAGCTGATTCATAGATCTTAGTACTAATTAATGCATAACTTTATGATGCGCCTACGAGTCGGCCAAGTGATAAGTTAATGAGTTTCATTCAGCCCAAGTTGGAGCAATTTGCAGTAAGTTGCAGTTGGTGCTTGGGTAGTTGGATGGATAGTTAGTTAGTTGGTTAGTTGGCTGTTTGGTGGGTAGTTTTAAAGCGTTTCACTAGACGCCTTGAGAAGTTGCTCCTAGCACCGTGCCCCGTGCCCCCGAGCGCCCTCTTCTATGTAAATATTTAGTGTAGCATAGAAATTTGAAGTGAAACGTAAACACAGGCAAAAAGCGTTAAGGGAAAGTGCATCGGATGGATGGGATGGATGGGATGGACAAGGCAGGATGCCAGCCAGGATATGCCCTGCGTTGATAGCTTGGCGGAGCGTTGGGAGGCGTCGGGGGGCGTGGTCTGGTCTGGTCATGGAGGCGTGTGGCAGCGAAGCAGAGCAATACACTTAAGTTGATTCGCTGTCATCCATTGCAGCTCATTTATCATTAGATGAAGTCATACACACACACACACACACACACACACACACACACACACACACACACACACACACACACACACACACACACACAC
>JBANCY010001352.1:0-11484 GCA_037040045.1 Phorticella flavipennis | reverse complement strand
CTAGAAATGTGCGCGTTAAGTTCTTGTTGGTTCATGTTGGGTCTGTTCTGTTCTGCCTGATTTACTGAAAGTATTGGGGTCTAATCAAATTATTGGGGTTTTCCAATAACAATCACAACGGAAATTTATAAAAATTAAAGATTTAAGGATGATTAAAGATTTTAAAGATGACCCAAGACAGTGAATGGTAGAAATTATTGTAAAAAATTTTTTGTTTTTCTTAAATATGTATTTTTTTGTTGGTGAGAGTGATGAAACAAAGTTTCGAAATGTTTAAATTAAAATTTTGATTTTTATTTGGGTGAAAACCAGTAGCTGGTTTCTCCCTTCTACCTTGGAGGGTCCTTGTAGGGAATCGCAAGGTTGGAAATTTTATACTACAGTATTCTGTAGTCAATTAGTTGCTTATGTTTTTAGTCAATTAGTTGCTTATGTTTTATTATTTATTCAACTTGTGTCACTTTGTTTGCTCACTTCACTTTCACTTTTCTGTTAACTATACTTTTTGTGTTCAATTTGCCGTTTCTTTTTGTTTTTTGTTTTTTTTTTTTTTTTTAAATGTTCCTTAGATTGTTCTTAAGACTATCTTACAAGTCAATGATTGCGGCCGTCCCTCCTGGTCGTCTGGACTTACTCCGGTTTTATGTGCTCTACTAGGTACCGACACTTCCTTTGAAAGGTGCAGTGGGGACGGACCCTTCACGGCGTTGGTCACAATGGGCGATGCGTTGCCCTGGCGTTGCTTAGGGCCACCAGTAGTGGGTGGGAGTCTTCCCTTTTTTAATTCGGAACACGGTTATTCGCGACTTACACTTTTTAGGTCTCGTCGCGAAGCTCACGTAGAGGCTTTTTGCTCTTTTATTCACGGACACGTAGAGGCGTTTTGCTCTTTTATGTTATAACCAGGTCCCTGCTCGGACGCCAGTTAAATTATTAATTTAGTATTTAAAATAAAAAAATAAATTTCACGAATTTATTTTCTTTATTATTCCAATGCAACTTTTGGACTAACTTAAAGTTCTACTCTGTTTCCCTAATTTGGACTTTTTGTGAATTAGATTTCTGGTAGCGGTGGCATCCACGAATTAAAATTTTGATTCATATTGGTGTTGTATGGAAGGGCTTCATTAGGTTCCGCAAACACCCCCTATTCTAACATTGTTTTCAATTTTTCTTTAATTTCTCGAGGAACTTCAATGTCCTCAACCTTAGTAAAATTTACGTTCGCACATTTTAAAAATTGAATTTCCTCGGAACCGTTATTAGTTATTAGTTTTTTATTTTTCAAGTCAAGTACAGCGTCAGTTTAATTAAGTAAGTCCAGTCCAATTATTCCATCAAACGTTGTAAGGATTGGTAATAAAAAGAATGTCGTTCTTTTATTAAAAAGGTGCATAGCGCACTTTGTGTTTACAGTGTTATAGCCGTGGATTGATTTGACCTGAAATGGTTTACTTACAAAAATAATATTTTTTAACTCCTTCAATGGTTTAATGTAGTTTTTTGAAGCCCCAGTGTCTATACAAAAGTTTAATTTTTCTTCCTGCGATATCCCTTTTTATGGATGCAGGGAGTTATGTCTAAAAAATTGAATTCTTCATATTCCGAGAGGTCGTCGTCTAAATTTTCTACTTCCTCCTCAGCTATCGTCGGATATTCGTAATGCCCTTGATTGGGTGGGTCATTATCTGAGACCAATTGGTTAATTATTTGTTGTTTCGGTCCTGTATACCTTCCACTATAATTGTTTTGTCTTATATTTGCCTGTCCCTGGCCATTGTAGTTCTCAAGTTGACTGTTTTGTTCTTGTGTTTGCCACTGATTATTCTGGATTTTTCCACTTTACGGGCCGTTCTGTTGGTTTTGGATGGGCTGTCTGAAACGTGACGAGCTGTCTACGTCCATTGGTTGGTCTTGTTTAGGTGGGTGTCCTTGTCTTTTATTGAAATGAGGATTTTTACCTTCCTGGTTAAATCTAGTGTCTGGGGTCATGTTTCTTTCCCCTCCCTGCTGTCTTTGTTCGGACTTTTGAGCATTTTCTTTCATTGAGCTATTGCTAAAGCAGAAGGGAGATCAGATGGTCTTGCGGAAAAAAGAAAGGTCATGATTGTCTAATTTATTAGCAGAGTCAGTTTTTCTCTACTTCGTCATAATATTGCAAGAGGGTCATATTTCCCTGGCGGAGTGCTGACATTTCTTGCTCTATCAGTTTCACCGTCAACCCTTTCGGGTCACAGCCTGAAGCACTTTTTTAAGATTATTGCTAACTTCCTTCACTGAAGATCTTTGTTTTTTTACGTGTCGCATCTTTCATACACTTTATATGCGGTATGTGCCGCTTTCCTCCATGAGACGTATGTCTCATTCCTACCTTAGAAGTCGGACAGGAACTTCATAATATCCAAAGTTTCATTGCACACGACACCTATTCTAATTTCGGCATCTTCATATGTCTCTACCTCAGGTGTGCCGATTTGTGCACTATGCAAACTTTCTTCAATTTTCTGTAGCTTTTTATTGAAGGTTTCTTCTTGTATGGCGACTGCGCTTGACACTGCGCTTTCTATAATAACTTTCAATTGCTCGTTGGTCATTGCCATATTGGAATAGCAATGAGTTTAAGCTGATTTTCCGAATAGTCAGTGCTTCTATGTTTTTCAAATTTGCCTAGTAAATCCTCTAATTCACTATCGCTCATATGTTTTACTAACACAAAGAACAAAAACGTTTGTTCTGTTGCAAATATTACTAAGAATTTCCAAGAATTTTCCCAAACTCGAATCAATTTAATTTTTAATTTATTTTATAATGTTTGAATAAATTCGCAAAAATGTAAATAGGTATCAATGAACACTCTACTTACATATTTTTTTCTTAA
This sequence comes from Phorticella flavipennis, assembly GCA_037040045.1. Taxonomy (NCBI): domain Eukaryota; kingdom Metazoa; phylum Arthropoda; class Insecta; order Diptera; family Drosophilidae; genus Phorticella; species Phorticella flavipennis. The sequence goes on along the minus strand of JBANCY010001352.1, from coordinate 8,606 downwards.
CAATTATGCTGCTGTCGCCTTCTTCGTTGATTTGGCTTTTTAATTTTGGTGTGTTTTTGGTGTCGAGGGTCTTTAGATCACTTTTCGAGAAGTTTTTTTTTTTTTTAATTTAACGTATCGAGGGTCTCATGATCGCGTTAGGATAAAAAAAAATTTTGCTTCAGCGTATCGAGGGTCTGACGAACGCGTTGGGCGCCAATTAAGTATTTTGGTTACAGTTGTACTTTTTAAGAAGTTCAGTGTTGAGCAAATGAGAAGACTTGGGGTTTGATTTGAGCGTGGTGAAGACCGGCGCGATGTATTTCCAAAATTCAACTAAGAAGAAACATTATTTTTTATAATCAAAGCTAGCCCTGTGCCCTAAAAGTGCTGACCCGGCGCCTCGAGCATGGTGACGTATAGCCGCTACTTACGTCGCGGAGCATTACCCGCAACATGATCGCTGGGTTTATATGCTGTCGTTGTGTAACATCCGAAGACGACGCTGACCTTGCACTATATGTGATTGACTTGGCAACTGCTTTGTTGCTGGTCAGTCGTGCTAACTTGTATCCTGATACCTACGGTAGTTCCAACAGTCGACTGAGAAGTATGCATTCTGGAAAAGGTCGAAACCAGACTAATAGGCCGGTACGACTCAATTTGCATAGGAGGCTTGCCAGTTTTGGGGATCATGACAATCCGCGCACGCTTCCACTGCCTTGGAAAGTGCCCTTGGAAAGAGCAAATACACCTTTCTGGGGAAGGAATTTTGCTGCTCGATTGTCGATTCCGTCATGTCTAGGGGTCTTTTTCAACTCAAGCGCCTTAAGTTGAAGCATGACTTCCTGGAGCGTTGTATGTCTGATGGGCCGGTTGCAACGTATCATCCAAGACACCACCTGTGTTTGGCATTCCAGTCACCTGCTGCAAAAAATTTGGCTCCAAGCTGCGTTAGTAATGGCAACAGATCAGCATCCGTCGATCTATAGGCTGCTCGCATATCGTCAATAGAAGTTGGTGGGATATTGTTGACTTTATTAAGATCGCCGCTCCCCCATGCAATCTATCATCCGGGTGGTTGGCAGAGTGCAGAGTGTATCCAGCGATCCTGAAGGTTGACCGTGTGGAGAAGTGGGATTCAGCCATCAGGAGGATATCAATATCGTGTAATTCAATGAACGCCAGGATTTCGTTCACTTTTGACAAGCCCATTGGCATTCCACGCTGCTATTTTAAGTGGACCCATTAAAGATAGCAGAGGAGGGACTGCGCGTCTGAAGCAGCGCTTACACTAGGGACATCATCGTCTCCACCAATGACATCATCTTGTCTATTTTAGAGAACAGCTGCTCCTACTTTTGATCCGAAGAGTTGTTGGAAGTAGGAGGAGGGTTCGCTTTCCTTATGCGAGGTTGGCTTCGATGAACGCCTGGCTGACTGGCGACGCTCGCAATGGAATGGTTTCCAAAAAACTGTGTCGGAGGTCTGAGCAGAGGTTGTTTGTCCGTTCCTGATGAAGTATATTTGGGCTTCTGCTAATGAATGAGTTGTGAATGAGTTGAATGCCACTTGCAGATACTTCTTGCAACATTTAAGGTTGGCCTGCAATGAGTGCATCTAGCGTCATCCTGTCCGAGCTTCAGAAGTGGGATGATTGTCTCCTCGTACAGTAAGCCTTGGTATACCCGTAACCTTGACACCTTTGGCATTGGACTGGTCCCCTTTGCTTTCGCGGCGTCTCCCAGCTTCCTCACACATTTCTACACACAACAAGAATGTTTTTAATCGTTTTGTTGTTGTCAGCCTTCGTGGCGTGTATATGCGCCTAACATTATGCCCATCCTTCTGTATGCATGTAACGATGTCCTCCGAAGAGATGCTATGATGGATATTGCGCATAAAGATACGGAATGGTCGATCTTCGGGAAGCTGGTGATGGTGAAAAAGGACGCTTTTTTCACCGAAGTGACGAGCCACCAACCCGTAGGCGTCTGAGGATTTACATTGAAGAGCAATGTCGCCTGAGTTAAAAGTTTTAACAGAGTAGGAATCTCCTATCAGAGCGTCCATCTCTCTACAAAACCCAGTAAAGCTCTCTACACCAGGAACCATTATCCTTGGAACTATTGTTGAGCGATTAACTTGCGGTACGGATGGGGCAGCTTGGTTCGCAGCTTTGGCCTGAATCGCGACAACCGTTTTAGAGGCACGTTTAAGAGCGTCTTTGGAAGTAAATGGTTCCTCTTCATCAATGTTCATCCCATCTTCATCGCTGAGGAGCTCAAAGCGATTTTGTGAAGTTCGCTGCTTATTGGAGCCGAGCTTCTTGTGGGCGATTTTGGGAGAGAGAGCCTCACCTAATCTCTTCTTAACCTCTCTCTTCATCGTTGGAAAGTTGGCGTTCTGCCATGCAGCAGCAGGCGGATTTATTGTAGCGCTGACTACTGCACTACTATTAACAGAACTACTAGTAGTACACACGTTGGAAGTGACGATATTCGGCGTAGTAGCTGTCGTTAATGGAGTCGTCAGCATTGATGTTGTACTAAAATGAGTTAATGTAGAGCTTGTAGTGTTAGAGGTGTCAGTAGTCGTAGTCTCAATTGCATTGTACTGGCTCAACGAAATTGAGTTAGCTAGACTATCGCGTAGTTCAGCTGGAGATCCTGCCATGTTTCTCAATTTCTCGAATTCAAGCTGCCCTTAGTTAGGCATTGATTGAGAAGACCAGTTTCGATCCATTTAGCAAAATGCAGTATTTGACCTTGCAAATATGCAATTACCTAACATCAGAATCACAAAAAACCCTGTCGATCAGAGAGATCCCTGGACACAAACCAGAGCTTTCAAACTGTCCAACAGGTGCTTTCGAGCTTTCAACAAACAGGTGGCCAGCAGAGCGCTAGCCCGCGCCCCTGTTCCACAATTACTTTAATGTAAATGTTTGTAAATGTTTATGCACTGCACAGTATGCGTTTCACTTGTCTCGGTGACTTGTGAAGTCACTGCACTTGTGGCGCCACAGTTAAGGGCTTGATAGTTTGTTTAAACAATAAATCGGCAAAATTTGAAAGAGCTGTCCACACGTCCGACTGTACTGTTTAGCTGATCACTCGCGACCGGTTTTATTTGCAACTAATTCTTAAGACTCCTCCTTGCATATGGCAAAATAATAAATAATTTACCGCCTATAAGTATGCTTCAATCAGAAGGAGTTCGACCGATTTTACATTGGACACGAACCAGCTATAAGCTTAACGCTCTTACAGCTTACAGCCGCTTGTTTATCGACTCGACTTCATGTGGACAGTATGTGAAAGACGAACCCAAAAATTGAAAATTACCACACTTTCAGTTCATTAAAAACGCGTTGGGCTCATGAGAGATGGACTTCGATTGAATTTAGTGATTTTGGTGTGAAGTAACAAAAACAGCTATCCAAATCGGGCAGCGGGAAAATCGTGAAACGATGGCAGATGTGGAAGACTGATCATTTTTTGGAGAACTCTTTGGACTCGACTGTGAGCATAATGAAAGCGGCTATATAACGGCTTTAGACTCCGACAAACGGAATTTTGATTGTGCAAAGAATAAGAGACAAAGAAAATTCTTTTGAAGGAGATTCGCTTGAAAGATAGAGGACAATCGTAGGGAGGACGCATATAATCAATCGGAAAAGAATCGATAATCCTCCTTGAGAACAAACTTAGCTAGACTGTCAAATAATGGTCTTTGGTACATTTTAAATGTATTCTTTGCGGCTTGAATAAATGCAAATTGCATCGTGAACAAAAAACTATTCCAAATTTTCTTCAATACACAAGCGATCTCTTCATGATATGTAATGAATTATTTAGTAAATTACCACATAATATGTATATTCCGAGCGACATACCGTCAATTAAATCAGTTAAATCAGGAAAATAAGGGTGCAATAGTTTGTTTGAATGTATTTGACAGGCAGAGGGATGCGTGGCAGACCCCATAAAGTAAATATATTCTTGATTTGCATCAATCGGCGTGTCGATATAGCCATGTACGTCTGTCTATCCATCTGTATTAATGCGCCGATCTACAAACTCCAAAATTGGCATGTATATCCGTGTTATGTTTCAAATTTCGGACGCGACGCCCAATTCGCCCGATAATTGATAAAAATTCGTATTGTAGACACTGATCTTCGTGCCAAATTTGGGGTTTCCAGCTCTTGTAGTTCCCGATGTCGACGCGTTCATACAGATGGAAAGGCGGACAGTGCTATATCGACTCTGCTATTGATACTGATAAGGAATAAATATATTTTGTTGGGTCTGCCACGCCCCCGTCTGTCTGTTGCATACATTCCAACAAAACGATTATACCCTTATTTCATTTAATGTCAAGATATTGCGTCATTTGCCAACATAATTAGATGTTTAACAAAATCATAAAATATATTAAAAAGTCTCTTTCACCTTTCGAAAAATTGTTTTGACTCAAAAATATATCAATTTGTTTTTTCAGCATGCCTTAGAAAATAACCATTAGCTTATTTCAGGAACCATCGATTTTTGCATGTTCGCAACTTTAACATAGTTAAAGTAAATTAAATAAAATGCCTCGTTATATATTGGTTCGGGACAAAGAAACAGGGATGATTCTCGCACTTTCCAAGTCTGGCTTAACTATAAGCCAAATATCTAGCTAAATTGGTCGGAGTCGATTCGTGTTGTCAATTATTCGAGGAATCCCCAAGAATATCGATAAATTTCGAAGTAATGGTCGAAAGCAAGCTCTAACTGACCGCGCAAAAAAATTATTATTAAATAAAAATGCAAACAATTCGACTTTATCCTGTCGTGATCTTTCAGCAGCTGTTAATAAGGAAGTGTCTCTTACGAGTGTCTCTTTGGTGCACTTTTATCTATTGTGAAAACATAGTGCTAAAAAATATTCCTAGTAAAAGTTACTGGAGTTAATTTAATGGAGTAAAATTTAAGATAAGATATTTTAAGATGTAGGTGGGTATGAAGAGTATACTGGCATCATCCTAATGTGATATCCTAAAAAATTGAGAAATTTTTGGTTTATGATTATGTTGGAAAGCTATTCTGAATATTTTAGATCAATCCAGCTATGATTACAGAATTAGATGTAGAATTTAACACGAGCGAAAATGACGAAAGGTATAAATGGTTTATGTCATCTGGACTAAACTAATATAGCTACTGATTTGGCCAGTCCACATATATGATTAGGAAAATTCATTTTCTGAATTGATGATAACGGGTTTTTTCTCACGCTTAAATAGGTACATCAGATCTCGAGGAGAATAATATTGTGACTGTCTATTGTAATATTTGCTCAAAATTTGCATATTTTCAGCACATGCAAAGCAAAATTACAAAAACAAGTGAGAAGGCTCTAGCAGAGTAGCTCGAATACGAGATACCCTGATCCCAGTTGTACAATACAGTTACAATCCATAATACAGTCATACACACACACATACGCGACCACCCTTAAGCGGCGAGCGTCGAAGTCGGCGAATTCCTGCCAAGTTTGGAGTCTCTAGCTCTTATAATCTCGAAAATCGTCGCGTTCAGACAGACGGACAGACTCCCCTATTGATCCTGATCAAGAATATATATACATTATGGAGTCTGACTCTGCCTGTGATATATATTCCAAAGAAACTAGTAGACCCTTATTTCCCAGTTTTGAAATGGGATCAGGGTATAAAAATATAAAGCTATAAAAGCTTTACTGTTGACTCTTGACTCGGATACTTCTTACATAACATTATTTAACATTCCATTGTTCTGAAATGTTCAGGATAACTTCATGACATAGTGATAAAATAAGCCAAATTCGGAGACATTGGCCTTATATCTGTTTATGCTATGCACGGATGTTCATGTCATGTAATAAATATCTTCATAAATACTTTAAGCCCCACCCGTCCTTCCTCGTACCGCTCGCTTCTAACAACATAAACAATATTTGCTTGAGTCTCCGACTCAACTTTATAATATAAATTTATTAAATTAATGATTTTCAACATCGAAATCAAAGCAATAGACAGGTGTAGGTGTGTACAAATCATCCTCATCTTCGTCATCTGCGCTTAAATGTCAGTATCTACTAGATAACTAACTAATGTGTTGGTTTTGCAGTTAAAATACTGGAAACAAATGAATCTTATTTTATTAAAAGCTCTAAAACAACTTGGAATGCTCTAAAACTCATTGAATTCAGGCAACGATTTCGTTTCGAGTCTCTTCACCCAAGTAGCCAAATAGTGATTCAGGCTTTGACTCGGATAGGGTTGTTATGCCATATGTATAATAAAAAATATAAGTTATATACGTTGCTCCTCATTCAGTTTATTGACTGCATGCTAAATATATAACGTGGGATTTATTTTCGTGACATTGGTGCCGTCGGCGACACCTCGACGTTCTCGACATTGGGGAAGCGTGAGAATTGTTTTCTCGCGGTGGCTCTGTGATTCCGCCATCGGTCAGCCCGATCTCGACTGCACCCCTGCAAATGTGAAAGTTATTCAAAAAATGAACAATAACTTTAATATTTAACGACAACATTATATATATTGTCTTAAAGTTTGTTGACTTTTGATCCCAACGGGTTTTTGTTGGGGTGGGTAACGATTTTGTGATGATGATGCTTCGACTCGGCAAACTGAAAACGTAACGGTATCGACAGGAAGTTGCTGAGTATCGTTGTTGTTATCGTTGTTGTTGTTGTTGTTGTTGTTGTTTCTGGTGTTCCACCTGTTGCCACCAACGCGTTGTTGTTCGTTCAAGAGCGAACAGCCGCAAAGCTGCCCATTTGGTGAAATCAGCTGGTAAAAATACAAAATTCCATAAACGCTCGCGAAGTTTGAATATATATATTATATATATATTATAGAAAATTCAACAGAGATTACAAAAAAATGTTGCGAATGGGTTTTATAATTTCAAAACTTACTAAGTTTTGAAAATAACACTACGTTTTCGGACAAGGTAAGTTTCTTGAAGAATATGAAAAATATATTCTACGTAACAAATTATGTCTATGCCCTGATCTATTTCGAATAACTTCTGTGTTTATTATCGGATTGACTTGAAACTTTCATTTTAAAGACACTTCAAAATACGTGTGCTGAAATCATTTTTTTTAAATCAATCAAATATCATTTTTTTTTACCCTGATCCCATTTGAAAAATCGGAAAAAGGGTATAATAGTTTTTTTGGAATGTAACCGGCAGAAGGAAGCGTGGCAGACCCCATAAAGTATACATATTCTTGATCAGCATCAATAGCCGAGTCGATATACCCATATCCGTCCGTCTGTCCGTCCGTCCGTTTGTATGATCTCAGAAACTACAAGCGCTACAGGCTTCAAGCTTGGCATGAAGATCCGTGTATAGCATAGGCAGTACGAGCTTCAAATTTTGGATTCGCCCGATAATCGATAAAAACAAGTTTCGATCAAATGGGCATAACTTTGGCATTTATAGAGCAATCGATACCAAATTCGTAAATATGGTCATGACTAGAAACTTTTCCAAAACTTTGATACACCCCTCCATTGTCCCGGAAAATGACGAAATGTATCCAGCAGCCACAATTTTTAAGCTGGAGTCACGAAATTTGGTATGTGAGTGCCCATAAGCTCCATATACAAAGTGGCATCCAAAATTTTTTTCCATCCTAATTTGATCCCCCCTAAATTAAATAACTGCTTATATATTCTTCATTTATTATCATAATGATTCGAATTCTAGAATATATGTTTTTGTCATCAACCAATGATTTAAAAGAAGATTTTCAACATACGTATTTTACACTGTATTTAAAATTTACCCTAAAAGTTTCAAGTCGATAGGATAACAAACACAGAAGTTATTCGCAAAAAAGTGTAAAAACTCAGCTATGGGAAAGACGGCTGACGCAGCGCCCATTTCAGGAACTGCATTTTGCACATCAAATTTTTGGAAATTATAAGCACCTTTTCAATTTAGGAGAGACCAAATAATTAATGGTTAACGGCCACCTACATATCAATTTTCATAACTCTTGCATAAAAATTGTGACTGATTGATATACTTCGTAACTTTCCGGGAAAATGTAGAGGTGAATCAAAATTTTGGGAAATTCCATTCTTAAGTTTCTAATTATGATCCTATGCACCAGATTTGGTGTTGATAGCTTTATAAATGTCAAAGTTATGGCCATTTTATCGAAAATCGTTCTTATCGATTATTGGCCGAAGGGGCGTCATAAGTGTGTATATGTGTGTATTTGTGTGTGAAGATAATTGTTTTGGAAAATTATCGAATCACTATCAGAAAAGTTGCTGACAACGTCGGTATATCGCTTGACTCGTGCCATGAAATTTTTTCTAACATTTTTGGCATGACGCGCGAGGCTCATCATCTTGGAAGAGTTTGTACCACTTCACTATAATCCGATTCTTTTGAAATTTTTTTTTGAATACACTTAAAAATTAAAACAATAAACTTAACTTAAATATTATATTTATAGCGCCTTGATAAATTAATTATTATTATTATATGGCCATAACAACTCTTTCGGGTCAAAACCTGAAGCTCTATTTTCCTCTATTTCTGCTTCCT
>JBANCY010001351.1:0-11508 GCA_037040045.1 Phorticella flavipennis | reverse complement strand
AAATAAGTATTCAATGAAAAAAGCAAAAAGCCTCGCCAGAGGAAGATGCTTCAGGTTGTGACCCGATAGGGTTGTTTATAGCCACATAATAATAATAATATTCTTTCTTTTTATTTATTTATTTATATTTTTATTTATTTTGAACTTTTATTTCTTGTTAAAATATTCCTATATTGTACCAAGTATGTAAAACTTAGTTAGTGCATTCGACTATCGATAAACTATCGTCGACTAGCGATGGTTTCGGACATTACTATCGCCGACTATCGATGGCTCCAACTATCGATAGTTTCCCATCTGTGTAGAAATACAAAAGTGGGACTGTGCCATAAAAAAGTGTCCGAAATCTTCTTAGTTTAGCTTAATCTTATTTTAACGGCATTCAATGACAATTTTGAGTCTACATTTTAGACATTATGGAACGCAAGGCAGAATCGAATGACGTTAAACAAATATTTCAAATTGGAATGTTCAAAGAGTGGCTAAATTAGCTATCATATGAACGGATTGGACAAAGATCTATTCTAGTAATATACATATTTGCGTAGAATTCTCAGTATCAATAAAGATCTGCGCCCTCAGTGAACTAGTCCTGTCAAACGCTAGGCGTGGGTTCGATTCTCACTCATGTCGATAGGGCCTCCTTGAAAAACTAGGTTGTGGAGTAAGATTTGAAATCCACCCACAAAAGTTATTCAGTGAAGGAAGCCTTATAGGGCAAAAATAGTGCTTTAGGCTGTGACCCGATAGGGTTGCTATGGCCATATAATAATAATATGTAAATAATAATAATAAACAATATAGATCTGTTGTCTACCCTCCTAACAACTCTCAATTCAGCCTCTTCTTGATTTAAAGCTTCTGCTTTAATCAGCTCAGAAGTAAAATTTAAATTTATTAGTTAGGAGTTAGTTACATGTAAGTTATTGACACTGGTGATTGGACAGACATCGGAGATGCCTGCTTCGGTTTTCATAAATATTCACAAAACAATTCAATAGATTATTCAAATAATTTTCAATCTGAAATATATAAAATAACGTTCGATTTTTCCTATTTTTTTCGAACATATAGCAAAGGAAAGCGTCGCGTAACCCGTATGGTTGTCGTTGTGGTTTTGGCATTTGCCATATGCTGGCTACCGATACACGTAAGTCTATATATCTATATTATCGAATATTATATCAAAAATCGATGATTTACAGTCGAACTTCTCTATAGTGAACTTCTACACCATTAAGTTCTTCCTATTATGAGTTGATTCCAAACACACAACTTTTTCGTTCCAATTTAAATACATTTATGTATAATTTCTGTATAATGAAGTTTCCATATAATGAAGTGATTTTCTGGTCCCGTCATGATTCATTATGGGAAAGTTCGACTGTATATAAATAAAACACGTCAACAGAGCTTAACTTCCGCCGAAAGCTATTTTAAGTAGATTTATTAAAAATGAGCTTTCCCATCATTCGGTACAATCATACATAATGTTCCAGTCCGTTTGAGCTTTACACAAGCTTTGAGCAGCTTTCAAAGTCTTCAGCTGCTGTTAAAGTTGATCAAATTAACACTTTGCTTCGATTTCCACTCGATGTGCTCGATATTTGCCAGCTGCTTTAATGCGACACAATTTGAATGGAGCTGCTGAGGACTGCGAGGGTTTTGCCAATCCTGGCAGGAGGATCCTTGGCTCTAAGAAATACAAATGACAAGAACTAGGCAAATACTCTGTTCCTGCTCTTGCACTCGACTGACTGACTGACTGACTGACTGATTGACTGATTGACTGTCTGTCATTAGGCGGCAAATTGACATTTCCGCTTAGCAAACGGCGGGAAGGACCGCCTGGAGGTGGGCAGGACAGGGCAGGGCAGGGCAGGGCAGGACCAGGAGATGCGATTTATTTGCCTCGAATGTTTAATAAGCCCAGACACAGCTGGCGTTTGTTTGGCTCATTTGCGTTGCATTCGATGTGTTTGCGCAAAATTAATGAATGCGCTCACAAATTACAAATGCAATTTGCAATTACAAATAATACTCGAACTCAAGACGCCAGATGGATGTCGGCCATCCTCCTCAGTCTGTCCCCAGACTGTACTGATTGCAACATATTTGCCTTTATCATATATTTATATATTATACATACTACTCTATACGCTATATGCTGATGCTTTAACAATTCTGTGACACACTTGTGAACAGGTCATACTCGTCCTGAAGGCCCTCAACATGTATGGCGGCACCCATCTTACGGTCATCATCCAGATAATATCCCATGTGGTCGCCTACACAAACTCATGCATCAATCCGATACTCTATGCATTTCTCTCCGACAACTTTCGCAAGGCATTCCGCAAGGTGAGTCTAAAAAGGAAAAAGCTAAAATAATAAAGTATCTTTAAATTCAATTCAGGATGTTTCAAAAACCCTTTTACGTGCTTTTGCTACGAGCTCACTTCAATATTATGAAAACTTAAGAAATTTCCACATGTCACAATGCATTGTGGACCTTTTGTCATTTTGGCCCGTTTTCGGCAACTTCTAAGCATTTTAACTTCGGTGTTTATGATCCGATCGTTCTGAAATTTTCAGGAATGATTGAATACATATGAATACATAGAATTCAAATCAATATGATAAGGATTATTGAAGGTATAGGAACTTATTTAAATTTGGGAGGACCAAATTAGGAAGGAAATACATTTTTATGCCACCTTCTGCAAATGACTTATGGGCACCTATGTAAATACCAAATTCCATGACTCTAGCGAAAAAATTGCGGCTGTTATATACATTTCGTCACTCTCCGGAAAAATGGAGGGGTGAATCAAAATTTTGGAGAATTCCATTCTGCACTTTCTAATTATGATTCTATATATCGAATTTGGTGCTGATATCTCTATAAATGCCAAATTTATGGCCACTTTATCGAAAAACCAATTTATGGATTATCAGGCGAAGGGGCGTGGCATCTAAAATTTAAAATAAACTTGGTCTGCGTATATACTGATCTTGGATGTTTGAACGCTCTAGCTCTTGTAGTCAGACCTATAAAGTACATATATTCTTGATCAGCATCAATAGCCGAGTCGATATAGCCATGACCGTCTGTCCCTCCGTGCGTAACATGGGAAAATTGGCTTTGTTTTATATCCAATCCTAAGCTTGAAAAAATTTAAAATTTATATTTATTATTTAAATGTATCGGCAAAACTGGGGCCTCGGAGTGTACAGCTGTCCCTCGAAGTAAAAGGTGGCCGGGTTGGGGGTTCGAGGCCCACTCATGACAAGAGCATGACGCAAGTCACAGCCTGGAGGTCTCAGTTGCTCTGGCTACCGTTTGTTATCGGGCCATCTTGTGGAGGTGACCTTTGGGTGGCCAACGAGCCTTCCTTCTATAAATTTCTCCGAAATTTCTTAATATAGAACATTCAAATCAGTAGTAATGATAATAATGGCTTAACATCGTAGGCAGGTCGGGTGCTTTTCCATATATATAGAGATATATTAGTAGTATATAATATGGTGGTTTCATGCCTAACATCGAAGGTTTTCGTTTTAATACATACAGATGGATATGCAACGGAAATTCCCAACTATATCCTGACAATACTGAATGTAGCTTTTGGAGATGTACGATGCTTCCTTTCTTACCTTTTTCCTACTGTTTGAATAAATATATTGATATATGTTTATATTGTCATATTTAATCCTTAAAAGATCTATGGATTTACTCATTTGCTTCTTTTCTCGATTTCCCTTCAGGTCGTCTGGTGCGGCAGCCCCCCACCAATCGTGACCAACCAGCAGTTGACCAAGACCACGCGCACTGCAACTGGCAATGGCACATCCAACATTGAAATGCTCTAAGGTAAGCCCAAACCCTATCCGAAAGTTGAAATTTATCCTCACAAATCGATTGTATCTGTATCTGATTTGAGTTTCTCTTACAATTCTCCATTTTCAGCTGGCAAAACTTGGAAATTTATTGGATATTTGTGCGCAAGGCGACAACAAAATGCCATTAGACAGGTTTTAACTAAAATTAATGCAGCCATATTATAACACTGCAAGCCATATTAAAGCATATTCTCCATTATTCATGTAATTTGATGTCCGAGGGTAGTAACAGAAGTAATCGAAAGTCAATAGAATGTGAACTAAAAGAAGCACATGGATTAGCAGCAGATCATCTACAATTTTTTTGGGAGAAATTTGAAAGTGTTAAAACTAATGCAGAGAATGAACCAGAAACTCTTGACTTGACACTCCATTAGCTGAAATGAAAAGATTTGAGTTTTGGATTATATATTTATGACTAAGTCATAAAGCTATCTTTAAAATTTGAGTAAAATCGGATAATAAACACCGAAAATTTTGTCTAGACACCAGTTTCTGAAAAGAAATGAAAAGAGAGCAAATTATGTATACAATAATTCGTATTTACCATCCGAAAAATTGTACTAAACTGGCATTCTATGGAGTTAGCAAACTGAAAGGAAATTGCCAAAATATTATGAAACTTGAGTTTTGTCCCAAAAGTAACCGACATAAAGTAAACTTTAAATTATAAATTAATGGGAAAAAATAGAATATTCCCAATTAATTGCTTTTGTATTCTTTTTAGAGAGTAAATAACTCTATTCTAATTCAAATAATTTACATTAATCACATAGACCATACTTTTATTATTATTATATTTTTTTAAATAATTCAGTTTTTCTGATTAGAAAGCTTTTTGATGCCTTGGGGGCCTCGGTGGAGCAGTGGATAGCGCACTGTCCCACCAAACAAGAGGTGCGAGTTCGAGTCCCGCTCATATCGAACGCCATGACCCTCCAAGTAATACTATGTTGTGGGGTAGTGAAGGAAGCAGGAAAAATGGAAAAAAGAGCTTCAGGCTTTGACCCGATAGGGTTTTTAAGACCATATATAAAAAAGCTTTTTGATTAAAGGAATCTTTTTTATAAGTGGTTCTACAACATGCCATTGTATAATTCTTATCATCCAAAAACTTGTAAACAAACATAAGGTTGATTATTATAATTCATAACAACCATAACAAACAAGAATTTTTTTACACGGATGGATTTGAAATCCTACAGCTCAACCTAGTTTTTCTAGGAGGGCCATGCCCAAACAATGATTGGGGCTCGAGCCCACAACGTCTTGTTTGGCGGGTCAAAGCGCAATACACTGGTTCACCCGAAGCCCCTTGCATTAGGTTCATGCTTGTCTTATGTTCGAAACACCGAATTCAAATATGACCTTCTAATATCAAAAGGTCTTGCAAAAGATCTATTAAGATCCAGATTAATAATAATTCGAGAAGCAGGGAACATTTTCTGGCCATTAAATTCTTCTTCTTAAATGAATATTGAACTTAAAATATAATATGATTAAAACATCCTCACAATCTTCAATCTCTGTTATTTCAGTCAGAAGTAGGCATGAAGTAGTGTATGTTTATCTATCCATTTTCTTAATTTCTGTAAGTCGAGCTATAAGCCAAGTCGGTTATTTCTGGGACATCCCTCGCACATTGATACATTGTCGTAATTGATGTCTATATAAATAACAAACTGTTAGAGCTACCCTCGTTCATCTGAAGCACAGCCCCAAGTATAACACGACATAACCATATATCACTTCTCAACACAGTCGAACCCAACATAGATACTCGTATATCATGTATTATTAGCTCTTAAATGGATTGCAAAATGCAGAACAAAGCATAATATTGAATTTATTAAGTAATTCGAGGAATTCCTTTCCGATAAATGGATTTATACAATATATTATATTATATAACTATAGATATAAGCATGCGAACAACAAATATAATTGAATTGTTCCAAAATTGTCGTTTTTTTTTTCAATGTCATTGACAAAAAAATAAATAAAATAAAATACATAATTAATTAAATGATTGAAGCATTAAAGGGATTCCTTAAATTTCAGCCGTTGAGCACTCGGAATCCATTGAAATGTCATTTAAAATGGATTAAAATAGAGTTAAGCGTACAAATGTTAATTAACAAATTCCTGTATGTGTCTATATATAGTAGAGTTATTTCAAAATTTGTGTGCTGAACTCCCCGATATGTGGGTGTCACTGGGCGTGTCTCAGACCACAACACAGCAAATAGTTCACAAAATAATACTATATACGCATATATATCGAATTGAATGTTGCCCATTTTAAATGTACTCTATGTGTATAGTTGGTATGTGTGTCGTCCGTAGATAACATGCATTTTTTAATAACATTAGCATATATAAACATATTCATATACAATATACAATATATATAACGAGAGTTAGTGGCGGTAAATCATGTGATTTTGGGGCAGAGTCGGAGAGGAGAGCCACTTGGCCGAGCGCCTATGGTCTATGCATACTCTATGAAGCGGTGTTAAAGCCATTGAATTTGGGTTCCTAATCCATAAGAAGCACAAATAAGATCAGACATTTTCTTCAGCATACTTCAAAGATCTATTATATAATCTTATAATTGTCACACTTGATAGCTGTAATGTTTCATAATATTTGATAATACATATTACAATATACCATATACAATATACAATTCTTAGCTCTAAGAACAGATAATGGGCTGGCAAGAAAGTCATGTCGCATAAATTTTTTTTCTTCAGATTTTATCAATAATTGATGTACAAAAGTATATGAGGCTAGTGAAATGATAGAAAAAGAAAAGTTGATCTACAAAACTCGACACTTGGATTGAATATGAATGAAATACATATTTGGAGGCGATTAGGATGTTAAGATAATGCAAAATACTGCAAACACACACACTTTTCCGGCCATTTTCCGGAGAATTGTTTGAAAAAGTTAAGAAACTATAAAATACATGTCGAACATTTTTTCATATAATCAAAAAAAAAACATAATTATGACATAAAAGCTTAGAATAAGATAAGACACAATGGGCACTGTAAGCTCTACAATTTCTCTCGAAGGCATCCGATTTTACAAATATTTCTTATTCATTATAACAATCTGAGTTCTATTAACTTAATCAATAAGTTGTGTGGCGAAATAATGACGTGGAAGAACGGAAAACTATTTATTTTACTAATCGAAGGATGGCATCCCTTCAATTTTCTTAACAGATGACTGTTATCACTTGAAATTGATGTTTAAGTGATTGAGAGATCTATGTAGTTAATTTTTATGATTCATGCTGAAGACTCGTATAGACAAATTGAGGTCAAAATCTAATTGAATTATGATACCATTCTATAAAACTTTGTGGAAATCAAATTTTTGCAAAGTATATAATGATATCTGACCATCAATATAGTTGCAAATAATATCATAGTACTTCTGAAGATTGTCATTGCCTCAACATTGATCTATTTGTTATGGAACAGGTTTACATAGGCTTTCTTGAACAAGAAACAAGCTTTCTATATAGTAAGGACACCAGGTCTTAAATTTCAGCTAAAAATATTGTGCTTTGAGATCACAAACATAAAAAGAACTGTTTTAGCTTTTAGAATGACGCATCCAGACATCCAAGAACAGTCAAAGTTAGAGTACTGCGAGGTACTAATATTGCCACTCTACTTAATATACCCTTTACACTGATACTACATATATCAATAGAAATATAGATGTTGATAAAAATCTTTGGAAGACTAGAGACGATGAACTGAGATCAAAGGGGTTCTTCAACTTCCGACTATTTTGTTTTGAAGCACAAAGAACTAAAAGCCGAATCGATATTTTCCCAATTTCAAAAGATCTAACTTACAACTTTCAATCGACAAATGTTGAGTCTAAAAGCTTTCCCAAACGTGGTTTTACAAATTCGACATAACTTTCTTGCCAATTCCAATATGCGTTTCTCCAGAAAATAGATATATGTGGATTTTGAATGGTTTACCAAAACCCCCATATAGTTTTGAGGCAAGTCGTCGTCTGCTTCATCAACTATATAGAGCGTATTCGTATTGTTCATGAATAATAAAAATGTATGCTTGATTGGCAAAAAAATTAGGCTGCTAATCGATTTGTTTATTTAGCATTAATTAATAGGTTTTTTTTAGCATAAGTTAACATTAATTCAATGAATTGTTAAACAATGTCAACATGTTACATATAATTTATCAAAATTATAAAAAAAATTATAAAAAAAATGAAAATTATATTATTAATTAAGAAAAGCACAACCCCAATGAAGACCATAAAACGTATTAATATTGACAATTGTAACTAAATTAATTCGATTTTAATTATTATTGTGTAAATGATATTTATATTGACTATTGCTTAAGTGTTTGAATTATTTGGAGTATTATATATCATATTCGTTTATAGACCTAGAATTTTCTTTTTGTGTTAATGCTGTTTACATTGAGGAATATAAACTAAGGAAAATACTTATATGGATAAAAAAGATAGAGTGCAGCAGTCGAGAGACTGTGGAAATACCCTGATCCCAGTCGAGGAATACCGTGGCATTCGCCTAAAGCAGTCACACAGGCACACGCACACAGATATATGTCTTATACCGTATACCCATGGGTGAATTTTAACACTCTTTTGCGAATAACTTCTGTGTTTTTTATCCGATCAGCTTGAAACTTTCAGTGTGAGTTCGAATTAAAATTGCTTAAAATCAAAAAATATCACTTGTTGACAAATTTTTTTTGATTTGCAGGGAAGGGGGCGTGGCATCCGAAATTTGAGAACGTTTACCGCCAGGTGACATAATACATTTTTCACCTCTGACCATTTTAGCCCGTTTCGGCCACTTTTGAGTCTTATAAATTCGGTGCTTATGATCCGATCGTTCTGAAATTTTAAGGATTGGTTGATGACATAGTCATAAATATAGATTCTGGAATTTGAACCATTATGATAAGGATTGTAGAAAATATAAGCACTTATTTTAATTTAAGGAGGAACAAATTAGGATGGACGAAAATTTATAATGCCCGTTTCTGCATGGTGTCTATGGGCACCCACATACCAAATTTCAAGACTTTAGCATAAAAATTGTGGCTGCTATATACATTTCGTCACTTTCCGGCAAAAAGGAGTGGTGTATCAAAATTTTGGAAAATCCCATTCTAAAGTTTCCTTCTTTCCATTTTTCATATGGGATCAGGGTATAAAAAATCTAATACAATATTATAAAATATATATACAACTTGTGGATTTTGTGTGTTATATAATTGTAAAATGCTTATTGAATTTATAAGAAAACTTGCAACAACTATAAATTTTTTTTGAAAGCCCAACAGAGGGCGGATCAAAAAGTACTTAACTTGCCAACATATTGCAAGGTTTTTTGGACTTTTGCATTTATACAATTCTTTTCAGTCGTCAGTCAACGGATATTTAAGCACAAGTCAAGGTGAAATATAACATTTTTTGGGCTACGAGTGAACTGTATTCTTTTCAGTTCGCATTGTCTTACTTTTCTACGAAAACAAATTTCACAAACATAATTCCGTCCTAAATATCGTGTACATTACTTTCCCAAGCTATAAAACTGTCCATGACTGATTCTGCCCACCAAAAACTTAATCAACTTCCTTTGACTTTCTCATCAAAAAATATTAATTCAGGTTTCATCAATCGTGATAATTCAAACCATATAATGCTTTGGATTTGATCAGAAGATCATCCTAAAATATGTATTGACATATTTATGTCATGTTCATGTCTAGGTTGGATGTTTCAAGCCATCCAAAACATAAGAGATCTAGTTAGAACAAAATTAAACATCTATCAAAACCAATTCCATCATTGCATTCCACTAAAAGAAAAACTTTTTGACCCACCCCCGCGTTATGTTGAATCAAAAAAGTTGTTGCGTCTTACAAGTTCGATAAGCTCTTTGCATATAGATACATATACTCGTATAGGGAGTATTCGTAAATGTAACTTACTGCATTCCTAGCACAGTTGTGGAATTGAACAATATTTGAATTGAAAATTTTTTCAAAAAAAAAAAAAAACAAAACCAACAATAAAGAAATTCGAATTGAAATATTGTAGAACTAAGAGAATAATTGATAAATTAACAAAACAGAAAATATACTAAATGGAATTTAAAAGATATAATAATAAAATACAATTTTTTTTTATCATACTCAAAAAAATACTGAAACTCATCTATGGTAGATAAATATATATATATGTATGTATTTACTTATATACACGCAGATACAGATGTATTCATAGGGTATTCACCAGTCGCACAAATGCGCATTAAACCAAAAAACCAAAACTGAATTATTGTATTTTAATATGAATGTTTGTACAATGAATTTGATTATTGTGTTAATAAAGCTTATACTAAATGTAGAACTAGACTGTGGTCTTGTGTGGGGAAAAAGTAATCCATTGCATATTTGGCTAAATTTCATAAGGATTCTTCAACTCTTCATACCTTTTCATGGGAGCGAAAGGTTTGCAGACACATGCATTGTATTGTGCAAATTAGGGGGCTTTATATTGATATAATTGATCTCGAATTGGAAATAATATCCTTCTTCTTTGTCAGAAGATCTTACGAAAACATACTGTCTATTAACATACATCGTAAATATCGGAACAAACGGAATTTTGGTGGCTCGAAAGAGACATCACCTGATGGTTGACGTTCAATTTGAAGAATTATATAGACTCATATATTCAAAAAAGCTGCTCAGTTTGGAATTTCAGAGGCAGAAATTTTATTATTATTAATTTTTACAGAATTTGCTGAAAAACAGAGGAACTAATTTGCATTAATACAGATAAGTTACAGATACAGGAAGACAGACAGATGGACATGAACAAATAGATTCATTTTTACCTCGTCACCTCAGTGTTGTAACTACTCAGTAACTCAGTGACTACTTTTTAGACGAATATAACGATTAGCCTCAAAATAGGGACTAAAGAGAAAATATATTAACCAGATAGCACTCTATCTATTAAAAATTTGATAGGTGTGTCGGTAGTTACAATAGTTTCGCCGCCATTTGGAGTAATCTATTGTTAAACTTTTCCGAATTTGGGCTGTTTCCGGCAACTTCTAGGTCTTAAAACATTCGAAATTATTATTATGATTATATGGCCATAACTACC
Source organism: Phorticella flavipennis (assembly GCA_037040045.1). Classification (NCBI taxonomy): domain Eukaryota; kingdom Metazoa; phylum Arthropoda; class Insecta; order Diptera; family Drosophilidae; genus Phorticella; species Phorticella flavipennis. The sequence goes on along the minus strand of JBANCY010001351.1, from coordinate 393 downwards.
CCAACATTTTTTAAGTGGGTGGATTTCAAGTCCACAACCTAGTTTTTCTAAGCAATGAGCGGGACTCGAACTCGCACCTTTTATTTGGCGGGATAGTGCCGCTATCCACTGATCCACTGAGGCCCTAACTTTCGAAATTTACATTATTATAATGATATTTATAGATGTTATAAGAACTTATTAAGTGTAGGGGAGACCATGTTAGGATGAACAAAATATTCGCACTCCAATTTCTGTGCCTACATTCCAAAATTTAACCATAGCTTTACCAGCTGCATCATAGTTTTGTTTTTATTTGATTATTATTATGTGGCTAAAACAACCCTATCGGGTCACAACCTGAAGCATCTTCCTCTGGCGAGGCTTTTTGCTTTTTTCATTGAATACTTATTT
>JBANCY010001350.1:0-10000 GCA_037040045.1 Phorticella flavipennis | reverse complement strand
CACACCATGCGACGCCCTGGCATGCCACATAGTCTGTCAATACACAAATTTATGCAAGCTGTTGTCGCTGCGAGGCCCCAGCAGAGAGAGCCTCCACACACACACACTTAGGGACACTCACACACACATAGGGACACACACACTGTGCCACACACACACACAGCACCCCCAGCTGTGCCGTGGCACTCAAACATATGCGGGTTTCACAGGACTCTCAGTTGGTTTTCCTTTTTTCTCTTTCACCATTTTTCTTTATTGTTTTCTTTTTTTCTCATTGTTTTCTTTTTTCCTCTTGGTGTTTTGTTTAAGCAACAAAGGCGCGTATAAGTAATATAATGTACATACACCACACACACACCACAGACACACCTACACCCCCAAACACATAGAGATAGATCCTAGGCCCATTCATTGTTGTCCAGCAAACGCAGGAGTACAGTAATCGGTCGGTAAATTGCTATTTAAACGAGCTCAAGAAGAAGAGGAAGAGCTTAACGAATTGAAAGGAAAATTGTAGAAACATTTCTCTGGAAAATATTATTCACAGCTCGATGGACCCATAGGTGGTTGCTAAGCCCAACACACAGCCAAAGCTACTAGGCAAATGGAAAGTTGAGCCCCGGCATTGGCTTAATGCCGGCGAAATCTGAGAAAGCATCCAGGAATCAGGATTCAAAGCTTAATATATATTGGGTACAAGCGAACCCTATATGAATTATAGAGAAGGCTGGGGGGAAATGAAAAGAGGCCAAGCAAATTTTGGTGAAGAAGTGGTATTTCAGAAGTTGTCTAGCTCTCTTAAAATCAATGTCAATATCGATATATTTGATTCTTTGCGTCTTGTCTAAAGATCGTCTTCGTTTGGAGTCTCCATGACTTGTGATGTCTGAACAGTCTGACGCCACAATTGCCCACCGACAATATTTTAAAAAACCAGTGGGTCCTTTCCTTTTTGATTTAATAGATATAATCGATACTTTTCCTGAAAAAGATTACAATGAATCAATTTATCTGCTTTATTCAATATATTTAAATAATTCCAGTCTCTTAGTTTGAGGGTTTCTCCGATTCCATACCGAGCGACTCTCTATATTAGATACTTCTATATTATATTCTATAAATTTTAATAGAAATCATTAAGATCGAAAAGGCCACTATGATCGCGTACGAAATTGGTTGAGAATCGCTTGAAAATCTAGAACCAGTTTCGATATATTGGAGGCGCCTTCAAAACAATTTGACTCTTTTAAAATCTCTGGGTAATACAATTGCATAAGATCTTAAATTGATGATTCGAGCTATCGTAACATAGCCTGTGTCTGGGAGGTTGAGCGGATAAGATCGCGTCAGTCTTCTCTTTGTCGATCGGGCAGTCAAACATATAGTTTCTGATGAGATTTTGCAATACTTTAACTGCTATAGTTATCTTAGGATCCCTTTCAAAATCCATATTTTGCGATTGTACCATGGAACACCATATATCTTTCGTAGATCTTTGCTTGGGCGATTATTATTTTTCTTATTAACTAATTGACAAATTTGCGTATATTTTCAATATTTTAGGAAGTGCCATAAAATGTTTCACATAGTTAAATTTTGTCATACACAACAATCATAATCATACCATAAAGACGGATTAATTCATTCAAATTTTGTGAGTTTTTGTTTTTTAATGTTTCGAAATTTTTCCAGTCGATTAGTCAACTGATTCTAATTTGATAATAAATAATTATTCACAGTTGTATACATATTATATAGATTATTTACAGGTTTGGTTTAGGGAGGCAAGTTTTTAGGCTCCGTTTTTCGGGTACAGATCTTTTTGAAGTTATTTAAGACATCGTAATATAGAGCCTGCAGATTTTGACGTTGGTGTCTCTTAAGTCCTCTTCTCATATTATATCATATTATAAGCTGGCAGTTCGCAAGGCTCTGATATGTGTAACGCTTGGTTAGGCTGCTTGGATGTGATTCCAGACTCTCATTGTACTTTATCGGAGGCTACAATAATGACGCTATTTTAAATTTTAGTCACCTTAAGATCACGTTTAATATCACTGATTTTTACGTACCTACGCGATAAATGAAGATATATTGACATTTTCATCTAGCGAATCAATTTATTTTTGCCACTTGTTTGCCCAAAACATACCACTGTGCCACGTTCTGCTTTGAATAGAATTTTATTGTTGCATTGACGGGCCGTAAAGTGTCCCAATTATCGGGTATTCACTGTGCCAACATATCTGGGCATTGTGTAATTGTGTTCAAATGTAGTTACATAATTTGCTGCTCGACTGCTGCTGCTGCTGCTGCTGTTGCTGTGGCTGTTGCTGCTTCTGACACACAAATTAGAGTCAGGGCCATAACATTCATGTGTCGGGGCCCTCACAAATATATGCTATAAAACGAAACTAAACCAAACTAAACCAAACTCAACTGAACTGAACTCAACGCAACTCAAGAGAAACTAAACTAAAACGTCAGCTGTCCGAAACGAGTGTCATTGAAAATTGCGAGTGTATGATTGTGCGACATGAATAATCAGCACATGCTGAAAAAAATGGGGAAAATGTAAAAAAAAACCAGTAAGGAAGGAGTATCTTTGGCGCGCCAAAGATTCCATACTCTTTTCGAAGAAAGCGGTAGATAATAACGCGTTTTGGGAGTATGTGAACTTTGCAATACGTTAGAAATCATGGGATATTTGGGCAAGCCTAATTTTTGGTTATATGGCAGCTATATGAAGTCCGATCCTTATGAAATTGGGTGGAGCGGTAGATAATAATGAATCTAGGGAATATGTATGCTTTCAGTCCAATATGTAGGAAAACATGGGAAATATGGGCAAAACCCATTTATGGTTATATGGCAGCTAAATGATATAGAAGTCAGATTCTTATGAAATTGGGTGGAGGGGTAGGTAATAATGAATCTAGAAAATATGTATGCTTTCAGTCCAATTTGTTGAAACACATGGAATATATGGGCAAAACCGATTTATTGTTCTATGGCAGCTATATAATATAGTAACCCGATCCGACCGGTTCCGACATATGTGCAGACGCAGAACAAAAGAAGTTTATAGGCAGACGGACAGACGAGCAGAAAGATCGATTTGTTTAGTCCTCCTGAACATTCTGACTGTAATTTTTGGAGGTCTACGATTATCCTTCAATGGATTACATAGTGAATATACTATTTTCTTCGCAAAGAGTATAAAAATGGAGAAAAAAAAAAGCTGAAGGCAAACCAATCAACAAGCAAATCCAATACAACCCAAGGGACTGACAGCAACAACAACAAGGCCAAGAGACGCCTCGACGCTCAAGAGGAGCTGCGAGGACACTAACTAAGACCCAAGGATCCTTGGCCCGTGCCCAGGCGAAAAAACATAAAGAATTCAAATCGTATTGCCACTTAAACTCAAAATGGCGCGCTACACATGTCGCTTAGTCTGTGTGTGTGTGTGTTTCGGAGTGGGTGTTGGTGTGTGTTCGGGTGTTTCGGAGTGTATATGGGTTTCCCGGTCCTGCTGAGCGCGTTGTGCTTTCAATTATGGCTGCCATCAAGCCCGAAACTGAAATGTTTGAATACATTGCCATTTAGCCCACGACAGGGCAGAGACCAGAAACTGCAAAGGAATGATGAGCATGCTAGAGGCATTGTGGATGGAGTGAAATTATATGGCTTGCCAGTGGGGGCCGATGGGGCCCGAGGGGGGCCGATGGGGCAGACTGGTTCGGGGCATTTTGGGGGCGTGCCAGCGCATATATCACAAGTGCGACACAAAACGTAAATCAAATGATATGCGAGTGCAAGTATGACAAGTATGTATTATGTTAGTAACTACGAGTATGTATTATCAGCAACGCCATATTGTAACCCCCCAACCCCAACCCATTCCCTGCCTGCCCAGCCAAGGCTACCAATATCAGCAGACCCCAAAGCCCCCGAGTCCCCAGTTTTCCCAGCTTCCCCAGCTTCGTCGAACCACCAAAGTGCGTGCTGTGGTCCTGTGAGCAGTCCATGTTTTGGTCTGAGTTTTGGTCTGCTGTGGGCTGATCTGATCCCGTGACTGAGCAGCGACAACAGCAACAACAACAACAACAATAATAAGCACAAGTCAAAAGTAACACACACACTCACACACACACATGGAGACACACACACATACAGAGACGAGTGACATGTTTATCGCCATATTTTCCGAGCCATGACTAAAGAGGCAAAAGGCATAAATACTCTGAGAAGCAGGCGACAAAAGTTACCAGCGATATGATGAACGGGAATGGCCACAACAGCGGGAAGGGGAAGAGGATGAGGTGCGGCACGGGGTATGGCCAGAAGTTAGGAGAAGAATAGGAGTTTGGTCAAAGCTATGGCCACGACAATACGCCAAGAGTTTCGGCGTAAACAAAAAGTTAAACCAGCTGCCGCCATGCACCGTGGTCTTAATTCACGTTTAGTTCTTAAAAAATCTATAGAACTTACCTATGATATAGTAAGAGGATCCGATCATTTCCGGGACTTTTATCAAATAATGTTTATTTCGGAACAGTTTTCACATCTTGTTTGACAAAATTTAACAATTCCCTCAAGACGTTAGAAGTATTTCTAGGCGAGATTCTGCAGTACATAAACTACTATAGGTATCTTAATATGCCATTCAATGTCCCTATTGCGGATGTACCATGGAACTAGATATGGGCCCAGGAACAGCCTAACAAAATCTAGAAAAACAAATATGTATATCATATATCTTATTCTTAAGCATAATTCTACGCATTTTGGAAAAAATAAATCGTCATTTCAAGGCTCTGAATTTTTAATCTAAATCTTCCTCCATTAAGCATTCGACTTGTAGTTTTAAAAAGACCCCAGCCTTATCTTTATTCTTAGGCACGGACCGGAAAGGAAAAGCCTTCTTAGACCCCGAAATTTAAAAAAAAAAAGCCCATGAATCCATGAGGCTTTGCATACCGTGTCAATCTTTACATAGAACACCAGAGATAATGCTGGAAACACATTTTTTTCTCAGACTATAAAACAAATTTGATTTCATCAAATTAAAACAAATTGTTTATCAGAAGTTCCAGGCAAACGGATTCTTTTGGTGGTGGATTCTTTAGTGGTTTTAAGAAAATATTGGCACCTTATGACAAATCTGTTGAACAAATCTATTTGAAAACCATATCCCCAAATCTTTTTTGACAAAATATTTAGCCAGTATATCACCTAGGCCAGAAAAACTAAAAGCAACCCTCGTACCCATCTGCCTAACATTACCAAATCTGTATCGCATAGGGCATAATATATCCTTAATTTCAAGTTCAAATTTCTATTTGAGAAAAGATTGGAATTAATTTCCTTAGCTAAATTAAACGATTTTCCCTTGCTTAAAATTTTTATGAAATAGTTTATATCCGGCTGTAACTGTCACACACAGTCCAACAAGTCCTCAGAATAACCCATAAAAGCAACAACTTCTAGGCCAAATTGCGACTTTATTCAAGAGTCATAAAATATTTCCCATTTTATTGATGCCAGACGGAACAAACTACGGGAAATGAACCGAATTGTTTATTCTCAATTTATTACACAAGAGTAACATACACGACATTATTGGCAAAGGTATACGGCGTAATACCATGTTTTACGGCTGGGCCTAACGCCGAGTAGACCCAAAGTCAACATCAGCTGCTGTATAAGTAGCTACCATTTCGGAACTGTCAGGATACATACTCCTTTTGATGACGGTATTATAAATTGACTCTATCGTTTGGTGGGAAGTTTTATAGGTTCTAAGCTACAAGTCCATAAAACACTTGTTAAGGGTTGGGGCTTCAAGCTGCTTATACATAGATGGTGTTTTGGTACTTAAGAGCTACTCAGCTGCTTGTTGTTATCTTTAATTATGGAAGGATTCTATTTTAGACAATGAATAAAATTGCTGGCGTCATCTTGGTCTCGTGTGGTTTTTGGAAAAGAGATACTAACAGATCTGTCGAATATGAAAATTTGAAAAGTTGTGCAAAAGTATATTTGTCGTATTTCTTTCATTGTAAATTCAACAAATTTTTATATAGAACCCAAATTTCTGAAACTTAACTTTCACTTTTGGGATCTTGACATTGTAAATCTCACTAGGTTCAAGTTCTATATAGAAAATGGAGAACGCAAGCTCTGCTTACTATAACAACCCTACCGGGTGTCAGACTGAAGCACTATTTGTCTTTATCTCTGCTTACTTTACTGAAGATCTCTTGGTTGGGTGGTTTTCAGATCCTACGCCACAACCTAGTTTTTCTAGGAGGGTGCCTTTCGGCATGAGTGGGACTCGAACCCACACTTTTGTTTCGCGGAACAGTGCGCTATCCGCTGGTTCACCGAGGCCCCCGAAGTTCACAAAACCTACTCATGATAAATCCCAAGGGTTCTTCATAGAGTCCACATAACTATCGTCACTTTCGTTTGGTTTTATTCAATTATTGTTAAACTATCATCAGCCATTTGTTCCTAAAACTATTCCTGCACACTGAGAATAATCTAATTAGCTTATTTATTCATTTCATTCATTGTTATTTATACAAGTTTTTAAATAATTTATTGTGTTGTTTCAGCTTTGGAAATAATTAACTTTTGTCAATGGATAATGGAATTATCCAAACTGGTTTTAATCGCATTTTTCCCCATCAACTGATAAATGAAGCAACTTTTTTCTGATGTTTTCCATCCAGTGATAATTTTTCATTTGGGAAAGGAAAAAACCTCAGCCGTTGAGTTATCAGTTGGATATAATGATGATTCGTCAGCCTTGGTAAAAAAAAAATGTAATGTGAAGTTCATGCAGCCTGGCGGAACTCCATATCAATCCTTAGGAAAAAATTGTTGCTTTTGAATACGAAAAAAATGCTGCCTGCAAGTCAAATTCTTGGAAAAAACTAGATACATTTCTTACCTCAAAATTTTGCATTTTGCGACAAAAGTTGGTTTCAATTTCTGGTTCTTTAAAGTTCTTTAATTTCTGTAATTTCTTTTAAAGCCATTTTATTATTTTATGGGCCAGACACAACTTGCTTCACTTCACAAAGTTTTACTTTTTTTTGCATTTTTATCATGAATTGAGGACATGAAATGTCATCTGCATTGCAAAATTTGATAAAAATTATATTTTTTCGACTCCCCGCCCCTGAGTAGGTCCTTGAAACTCAATGACAAATGACGCAGAAACTCCGCATGGGCAGAGCAAAGTTGTGCCAACTGTTTAAAATGCAGAGACAAGAGAGAGTTTGGATCAGTTCTGACAGGCTTATTGAATCACCAATTCCGGGAAATTTATATTTTTGACAAACTATATATGATTTCTCGAAAACTATAGACTACTTTGTCATTTGTTAGTTTTTACCCGGAATTTTCTAGAGAAAATTCATTCTGTAAAAAGCTTTTCTTAGTAGCTTTTTCACGGAATCTATTTAATTTTCCGGACTTTTAGCCTCTCTCAACGAAGGAGCAACACATATTCCCAGAACTATTTTCACAGACTGTATACATAATTATAAAAATGCTTTCTCTCGGTGAAATTTTCTGAATTCCCTTTTTCAAAGTTTGTTCCCAGTCAGGGAATCATTTAAATCGACTTGCATATATAGTATTATCTGTTCATATTAATTCAAAGACAAATCTCTAACAATTTTTTATTCAAGTAGGTCTACTTTCAACCTAAACTTCTCAAAATCTCAAAATCAATTTTAATATTAGTTTTCGACTTCAGTTTAGAAGTCTCTCAAGCTTGAAGCTCTTCAAAAATTAAATGTAAATTTTAATGTTATACGAATTTCAAGAAAACTTCTCTTTTTACCACCGTGCACGGGCATAAGTTTACCGAAACTTAATTATCTTATTTTCGTTTTGAGAAGAGCAAACTTTTGAACACTCCTCTTGGCTATATAAATTTGCCCAACTTTTTAGCCAATGTTTTGTTGAAATTTGCCGAGATTTTCCGTGTATCAAGCGACGCCATATGCAGCATTTTGTGGCCAAATGAGAATGCAATTATAATAATGCATCCAGAAAATAAGATGGTAGAGAAGCCAAGATGGTTGGGGGCCTCGGTGGAGACCGTACTGTCCCGCCAAACAAGAGGTTGTAGGTTCAAGTCCCACTCATATTGATGGCACAAGCCTCCTAGAAAAACTAGTTTATGACCTGAAATCCACCCACCTAGAAAAGAAGTAATGGAAATAGTTGACCCTTTCGGGTCAAAACTTGAAGCTCTATTTCTGCTTCCTTCACTGAAGAACATTTTTATGTGGGTGGATTTCAAAAATTCTACGCCACAACCTAGTTTTTTTTAGGAGAATCATGCCTATTGACATGAGCGGGACTCGAACTCGCACCTCTTGTTTGGCGGGACAGTGCGCTATCCACTGGACCACCGAGGCCCCAGTCCAATATACAATATATATATAAATATAAAGTTATAATCGTTGTTGTGGTCAAAATGTAGCTTAGATAAGCCCCCTGACTGGCCGTGTTCAATAGGCGTAATAATTGAATTGATTTCAACATTTTGGACATATTTATCGATAACTCGATTCGGGCTGATTGCCATTACAGATTGGATCCGCGTCAAACCGTTTGACAAACTGCATTACACAATGTGACAGTTGCTTTGACATATGCTCTATGTGTGTGTGTATCTATGTGTGTGTATCTATGAATGTGTGTGTGTATGTACATGTGTATGTGTGACATGTTTGCCAACATTTTGTATCCCCAGTCGATTGGCTGTTGCTTGTCTTCTTTTTTGCCAGTATTTTTGTCACTTCTCCTTTTTGTCCATACATCTGCATGCAGAGCAGATCCATCCATCATCCATCCGAAAAAAACGGAGCCCCAGATACAAATATGGCGACATACAAAGCATTTGCAAATACAGCAAATACGGCAAATACAGCACAATATTGGCACAAACTGGCATGCATGCATGGCGCATGTTTGTCACAAAATCGGTGGCTTTTATCAATTGGCATTCCCATGGTGTGGCAAGTGGGGCATGAGGCGTGGCGCATGTGGCATGGAGCGCATGGGGGCGCCACATGTAGCAGGGAGCCCGGAGCGGGCAGCGGACAGGGGGTCGACTGCACTGTGCTGTTGTCATGCGTAAAAAAACCCCGCCATTGAGATGTCAACTGTGAAAAGTGCGACAGGAAGCGAGTAACCAGTTTCAGAGGACCCAAACCCTCATCCGCAGCCCACCTCATCGGCACCACCCCCGCCAAACACCCCGCTCGACTCTTTGTCCGTGCGGTGAGCCAATAAATATCATGTTTAAGCCAACACCCAAACAAAGTGAAGTGAAAATAACATAGCCACTGCTGTCTGGTGGGGAGTAGGGGGCGGCGGAGGAGGTATTGGAGGAGGTATTGCTTTGTCCATTGTGCCACAACACCCAAACCCACACACACTCCGGCACAGACACCCAGAACAAACAGTGTGAAGGCGTTGGAGCATAAACAGTTTTTGACATTGTCAGGCCCAAGACACATGCTAATGCCCAACTGCTCCACTGACAGGACACTCAGCATGTGTAGGGATCTCTGGGTGTGTGTGTGTGTGTGTGTGGGTGTGGGTGTGTGTGTCTCTCAGCGATTGTGTGTGCATGTGTCGGCTTTGTTGGCCGCACACGGCTTGTCCAGCCAGCCATAAACGTTATCTGCTCATTGCGACAAATGCATGAATAGTTACGTCTCATGCTCCTTACTACGAGCCCAAATACCCTGTAAATATGCTCCAAGCTCATGCCAAGAGGGGCATATTGTAACTAAACTAAGCATGGCAAAGGAAGTGAGCAAGCATTGTCTTAAGGCTTGCCAAGGATTTCATATAGACAGACAGACAGATAGACGGACAGGTAGACGGACAGATAGACAGACAGATAGACAGACAGATAGACAGACAGATAGACAGACAGATAGACAGATAGACAGACAGATAG
>JBANCY010001346.1:0-11556 GCA_037040045.1 Phorticella flavipennis | reverse complement strand
ATTATCATTATCATTATCATTATCATTATCATTATCATTATCATTATCATTATCATTATCATTATCATTATCATTATTATTATTATTATTATTATTATTATTATCATTATAATTATTATTATTACTTTCATTATTATTATTATTTTCCATATTTTATTTCATTATTGTTTAAATTTTATATGTAATATGCCTAGAAGTGCCTAAAAATGGGGGAAAAATGAGTACAGTTGCCTCTCAACTGTTTTCCATGCTTTAGTTTTGGCAAGCCTAATTTTCCGCTCAATTTTTACTATATCTGGTATCAGTACCGGGTATCTAGTTTGTCGTACATCTCGATGTTATTATTGCTCAAAGTAAGGTGAATTTTTAGTTGTTTATAGGTTTTGTTGTTTGTTATATTGCGGGTTATTTGATTTATTGTACATGAATAGATCAGGTAAGAGACATATTATATATTTGTCATGTGGTGTAAAATACATTGACGTTAAGAGTAATATATATATTTATATAGTTATGGTATGGTATAGTATTGTATTCTCGGTTTTCGATTGTTTGTTTGTTTGTTTGTTGGGTTCGTACGTTTACATATGTTAAAAGTGGAGAGTAATAAGTAAGGTAATAGCAGATAGTAATTACATATTTTATATAAATATATGGTTTTCGTTTTTTTTTTTTTTTTGATTTTTTCATTATATATTTTTTTTTTTGTTTTTTTGTTTTTTTTTTTTATATGTTTGTATTGCGTTTATTTCAATTTGAATTTCAGTATCGTATCGTATCGTATCGAAACATATAGTAGTAGTAGTTAGGTGGTATGTTATAACAAGAACCAAAATTTGCCGGAATAAAAATAGAGCAAGTTGATATGGATTAGTACAGTTGTTAAAATGGAAACAGTTGACACTCACCGATGATCTACTCACTTGCATAAACGCATAGACGCCTCGTAAAAACTCCATGTTATTTTGTTGCTCTTGAGAACCTTTTTTTGTTGTTCGTTGCGCCCGACTTATATACTGCTTAACGGTGTCGGCGACTAGATGTGGCTTTAGCTTACGCGATAATACGCTAAAAAAGAGAACAGACATAAGGTTGACACAGTGGTCACATTAGAAATGCAACGATATGAAAATATAACAAAAAAAAAAAAATCAAAATAAAAATTGCTCCATCATATTTTGCTTTCTAGAAGGGACGTTATGCAATTGTTTCGATCAGATAAAAATTTTCAAAACAAAAATTGGATGTCAACTTCGATATCATCCATGTTTTTATGCCCAAATTGTCAGCCGACAATATGGGATATTTGCTGGAATCTGCGGCTCTTTCGATTTAATCGAAATAAGTGTAATTTTCAAGGCAAAATTTTAGGATAATAATAATTTTAATATATAAAGACAGAAAAAAATACAATGGTAAAACTTATTTTATAGAATATCATTTGGCAAGTGTTCCCATTAAGCAAGTTCCGAGAAATATTTAGCTTTCCACGACGGGTTTGTGGAAATATTTGTAATATTATCTCAGAATTTGAGAGTTTGACAGACTTGGACAACTCAATATGAACTTCTCTTTGGATTTACAGCTGTTGTTTGTTGTTATAAGCATAGCGGCTAAACATTTATAGATAGATATACGAAATTCGGCATATAGGTTAGTATTAATGATGCGTCAAATGCGTTTTCCAAAAATTTTTGATGCCACGCCCCCCTCCCACAAAAATAGAAAATTTCGATAACAGGTGTAATTTTTTGATTTGAAACAAGATTTTCAACACACATAATTTGGAATGTATTTTAAACAAATTCTAAAAGTTTTAAGTCGATCGGATAAGAAACAATGAAGTTATTCGTAAAAGAGTGTAAAAAGTCACATATGGAAAGGCCGGCTGCGGCAGTGCCGACTCTAGCGCACGCTGGATAACGGTAAAAGGGGCTCTGTGTGTGTATGTGTGTGTGTGTAACGGTATTAATCGATTCTGACTGCATTGCACAGTTGGGATCAGGGTATCTCGTAGTCGATCTCACTCGACTAGATCTTTCTAACTTGTTTAACTATGATATACGAGTGTTTTGGGGTAATCAGTGGACTAGTCAGGGGCCTCGGTGGACCAGTGGATAGCGTAGTGTCCCGCCAAACACGAGGTGCGAGCTCGAATCCCGCTCATGTCGATAGGCCCTCCTATAAAAACAAGGTTCTGGCGTAGGATATGAAATCCGCCCACATAAGAAAGAACTTCAGTAAAGCAAGCCGAAATATAGACAAATAGTGCTTCAGGCTGTGTTCTGATAGGGTTGCTATAGCCATATTATTGTATAATATAATATAATACGAGTGTTTTTCATGCTGTTTTACGTGTTGTGTGCTCCATAGTGCGTTAACGAGTGGGTCTCGAGGACCCTCAAAAATGTAAACCGAATCACGGGTACGACTGCGGCCTGGCTAATTGTCACTTGACGTTGTGCCTAAACGGAAACACTTTTGTTTACTTAGTCAAAATGCCTTTGTGCTAATTGGCCACACTCAGTGTCTAACCCACCGCCCCTCCGCCAACCCAGTCTGCCGCCACCCGCCATCCTTTTAAGGAGCCTCCTGCGCCTCCTGCGCCCCCACGGCTCCTCGCATGCCTTTGGGTGTTGTGTTTATTCTCGTTCTCAAGTTCATGAAATATGCGCAAAGGCCAAATACACACAGCGTGCAAGGGGGCAAAGGGGCTAAGGATATAGTATAGGGTGTATCTGTGTGTGTGTGTGTGCGTGTGTGTTTGGTGCTAGTGTTGGTGTCGGAATTGTTGTTTTAATTGAAATGCCGCGCTGACGCCTTCACGCACTTCTGACAGCGACAATTGGCAAATTGACGCCGTAGATTACGCTTATCGTTTAATTGCTCTCAGCAACAAGAATCTCACACACACCCACACACACGCACACACCACAGTCACGCAGGCACACACACACAGATACACACACACACACACGCATAATTTCAATTTTATGCGCTAAGCTTTTAAGCCGAGACTAACTAGTCAAGCTGGGAGCAGTCAGCACTTAGTCAGTCGCCATTGCCATCGCCATTCCCATTCCCAACGCCATTTTCATTCCCAACGCCATTTTCATTCCCAACGCCATTGCCATTGCCACTGCCATTGCCACCGCCATTGGGCAACAGATTTACATATATGTTAAGCAACCATTCAAAGTGGCCACATTTGTGTCATTAGCAAAACTCATGAACTTAAACCGATCATGTGATTGAGTTACAGATCATTATTATTATAATACGGCCGGCCATAACAACCCTATATGTTTACAGCCTGAAGCACTATTTGTGTTTATTTATGATTTCTTTACTGAAAACCTTTTTTTAAATGGATGGATTTCAAATCCTACGCCACAAGAGAGTCAGAGTCATGCCTATCGACATGAGCGGCGCTCGAACCCACACCTCTTGTTTGGCGGGCCAGTGCGCTATCCACTTGTCCCCCGAGGTCGCCTATTCGGATTATCTTCAACACGGCGAAAAGAACATGCTTTCTTTCATTTCCTTTCACTTTCATATATCAATAATCGTGATGAATTTGTAAAGTTAGGTTAAAGTTAGTTGGTTAAATCGAGAGCTGTAGCAGAGGTCAATATAACATTTTTTTCGGAGGGGTTTTATTTTTTAGAGTTTCAATATGCGACCTCTTTAAAGCCGCGGATAGCGCATGAGCTTGTGTTTTGAACCCAGCTCATTGTTAGAGCATGAACCGTGTTTTCTTAATTCTCAACTATTATAATATGGTCATAACAATCCTCTCGGGTCACAGCCCGAAGCACTATCTGCCTTTTTCTGCTCCCTTCACTGAGAGGGACTCGAACCTACACCTCTTGTTTGGCGGAACAGAGCGCTATCCTACCACGCATAACTCTAAAAAAAATCGAGTAAAACTTATCTGGAATCACAAGATAATATTATAGTATAAAATATGGTCTATTGTATCAAGTGAAAATATTATATTTGTACTATAATGAATAAGCATTTTGTTATCAGTCCATCATACAAATTGATTGGTGTTTCTTTAAGACTCTAAGCAACTTATCAACGATTTTGCCCGATTTGTCTTTAGTTTTATTTTATTATCATATACAATGTTTCTTTATAAGATACGAAATTTTCTTGGTACATTCCTAACTTGTATTATTATCACTCCGGTAAAAATAATTACACCTTCAAGCTCCAAAATCAGAAAATCATCAATTTTATAGCATAAACTTAAATTCGCATAGAACTACCTTATAGATGTGCGTGTATATGCGGGTTTTAGTGTGTGTGCGTGTGTGTCTCGAATCGGATACAATTGTTTGTCTCAGTCTGTCTGTCTGTCTGTCTGTCTGTCTGTCTGTCAGTCTGTCAGTTTGAACATTTGATATGGTTCGTGGGCGCCTGAAGTGTTGTCGAGTGCTTGCCCCCAAGTGGCAGGGTCGGTCTCCGCTTTTCTATTGACCGGAGCATGGGAATTCCTGTGATTTCACATGGATTAGTGGCGCGATTAATTGGACTCGTGTATGCTATGGGAGCTGTCTGTCTGCCTGTCATTCCTTGGATTGATAGCAATATGGCTTTGTGCTCGAGAAAGCTTCAATTCGAATCGAAGCAAATGAACCATCTCAGAAATGCTTTTTTTTGTATTTCAACATCACTTTAGTTTTGCCAAGAATTTAAACTGTGTTCATTTTAATATCTATAAGTACGTTTATAGTATTGTATAGTATATTTTTGAGATTTCCATAAGGTGTTTCTAGTAAATTGACAGCTCTACTAACAGCTGTGCCAAATTTCTTATAAAAATATATTAGATTCAGTTAGAGCTATGTCCAAAATTATTCAACAGGGAAGTTCGATTACATTTTGTATGCAAAATGAAATATCTGCTCTCAGCAAAATAAGAATTTGTAAGTGGTACACAATGTTCAAAGCGGTTCGAGAAAACGTTGACGAACCCCTGCTGGATGTCCATCCGCATCAATTGACGTGCAAGACATTAACAAAATCAAAGAATTGGTGCTTCAATATCATTTGACCTTACTGACCTGATCGGGCTAGCGGAGGAATCAGTATGAACCATTATAAGTGGACCTCATAAAAGTGAGATGGCGATTAGTGCCATTCTTGGCTTGGACGACCAAGCCCCATCGTTCTGATCTAGCTCCGTGCAACTTCTGAATATTCTTCAATCTTCAAAGATCATTTCTAGGACACCGTTTCGAGTCGTTTCAGAAGATTCAACAATTTCGGGTATTTTTTGCCCACAGTAGTACAGCTAACGGAATTCGAGTAGGAAAGCTCTAGTATGACATTTATTCTGAAATTTACATTTGTTCTGGAATTCATATGATCATAAGGATTGTATAAATTAAAACCACTTATTTAATGTAGGGGGGACCAAATTAGGATTTAAAAAAAATGTTGGATGACATTTTCTGCATGGTGTCTATGGGCACCCACATACCAAATTTGATGACTCTGGCATAAAAATTGCCGTTGCTATACACACTTTCCGGGAAAATGGAGGGGTGTATTAAAATTTTGGGCAATTCCATTCTGCAGTTTCTGACCATTATCCTATTTACCGAATTGGGTATCGATTTCTATTTTATCGAAAATCGAGTTTAACGGGCGAAGGGAGCGTGGTATCATCGAAATCTTAGAACTGGATATGTGTATTGTATACACGGATCTTCATGACAAATTTTAAATCTCTAGCTTTTATAATCTCGAAAATCAATGCTTTCACACGGACGGACGAAAGGACGCACAGACGGACAGGACTAAATTTACTCCGCTGTTGATCCTGATCAAGAATATATATACTTTATGGGGTCTGCCATACTTTATGGGTCCTCCTGCCAGTTACATACATGTGCACAAGCTTAATATACCATTCATACCAATTTTCAATTGGAATCTGGGTATAAAAATGAAATTTAATATATTTATAAGATACAAATGAAACCATCGTGAACCATTCTCATTTGAAAAATTCTCTGAATTCAAGCATTAATTGAAAGTATCAATTCTCCTGCTTTTGGTTGTCTCTAAAGAAAATCAAAATAAATAGTCGCTTTTGCACACAGTTGCCAGATTTCAATCTTTATATAAGATTCATTCCCAAATTAAATAAGCAGACCTTTAACCCAGAAGCAACAACCCGAAAACCCAACCCAACCCAACCCATCCCAAGCCAAACCCAACCCACAGACCCATCCAAACGCAGTCGTAAAGTGGAACCAACACATTTATCTTGATTTTCACGCTGTCAGCAAACTGCTCAAACAGGCGACAGTTTGTAAAAAGGTAACCGCAGTACAACAACAACAAGAGGAAGAAGAAGAAGGAGAACAACAACAACAACTACAAAAACAACAGGAAACAAAATTTGCGGTTCCCCCTCCGAAAATAAGTCAATTTCAAGTCCTGATTTTATTTTTATTTTATATTTTTTCCTTTTCGGTTACACCTAAACAGTTCTGTTACGCCCTGTCGTGCCCAAAATGGAGAAAAAACAAAAAAAAACAAACCGAAAAAAAGAAAGGAAAAATATTTCTGAGTACCGTTAGAAAGAAAAAGTAATAATAAATTAAAAGCGCGCAATGCGGAAAAGGTCAAGTGATTAAAAAGAAAAGCCGAAGTAAAATTATCTTGGGGTTGTGCAAATATCGTAAGATACTCTTACGGAGTGTCATACGAAAAAGTCATACATGAAGTTATAACAAGTACGAAGGGATTATCATATATTGATTATTATTATATGGCCATGACAACCCTATTGGGTCACAGCCTAGAGCACTCTTTGTCATTATTTCTACTTCCTCCATCGAAGAACTTTCTTTGCGTAGGTAGATTTCAAATCCTACGCCAAAACCTAGTTTTTCTAGGAGGGTCATCCTATCGACATGAGTGGAACTTGAACACACACCTCTTGTGTCGCGATATACTGCGCTATCCACTGGTCCCCCGAGGTCGCCTATTAGGATTATCTTCAGCACGGCGAAAAGAACATGCTTTCTTTTCATTTCCTTTCACTTTCATATATCCATAATCTAGATGAGCTGGTAAAGTTAAGTTAAAGTTAGTTGGCTAAATCGAGAGATGTATCAGAGGTCAATATCACATTGTTTTGAAGGGTTTTATTTTTTTGGTGTTTCAATATGGGGCCTCTATAAAGCCGCGGATAGCGCACTCATGCGATTGTATCTTGAACCCTGCTCATGGTTAGACCATGAACCGTGTTTTCAAAACTCTCAATTATTATAATGTGGCTACAACAACACTATCTGGTCAAAGCCTGAAGCACACTTTGTCTTTATTTCTGCTTCCTTACTAAGTTATGCCTTTATTGTCGTGGTTACAAAAATCTCATCAATAACAAATGAAACCAATAGAAGACGCATTCGTTCTTAGAGGCTCTTGGGAAGATATTCAATATATAATTCATTATATTACAAATATATGTTTCTTAAATTCTTCAAGTTTTCACCTAGAGTATTCAAATAAATAACATTGCCAAAAGTAACCACGCTTCTTAATAACAAGATAGAGTGCTGAATTCGAAAATGCTCGACAGCGGGATACCCTGATCCCCCTACGTTCGGATAATACATAATAGTCGAAAAAAGTTACCCGCAATATTTGAAAAGTCACCTTTCTTTTTGAACACAACTCTTTTATACTCTATGGTGTCTGCCACGCCTCTTTCTGTCTGTTACATACATTCCCACAAAACTACTATACCCTTATTTCCCATTTTTCAAATGAGATCAGGGTATAAAAATAAATTGAAGCAATTGCAAAGTGAGGAAAATACATAAAATGATTTCAGTTAGATGTTGGTTTGGTTCTCGTATTTGCATTATTTGGTCCTCTTCTTCATTTATTTCCTGTTTACTTCTCCTGGCGATATTCCTTTGAAGCTTATTTGAATTTTGTGGGTATTCAAAGTACACGCAATTCATTCACATTTTGCGTAGGGCGAAGACCGTGGGGACATTTTAATGGGGGACTCAGAAATTGCAAAAGGAATTAATTCAGATGCTCTGATTGAACTGCATTTGACTTTATGCGATTTCCCGGAACCCAAAAGAATGTTGAAATGTCTTCGTGGGAAATATTAAGCATACAAATAATATGTAAAATTATACAAAAATCGAGGTAAATTTAAGGGGTTTCTGTTGGAAAGTGTAAATTTAGATTTATATATGTATTATTATGGTTATTTCTATATCCAGTGGTAAAAATATTATAACATTATACGAAACGTTCGATTCGCCCCAGAAACAGTGAGCCATTGGGCTTTGGTTATGGTCTATATTATACAATATGAACACTCATTGATTCACATATCCAGAAATCAATTAAGTCAGACAGAATCCAGATGAATTGTGTAAGTATTACTCCACGAAAGACAAGTGTACGGTGCTAGGGTCAATATGATAATAGAATTGATTTCTAGTATTATTTATTAAACAACTCACATATATGTACAGATCACATTCCACATACCTTGAATTCGAGATTAAACCAAACTTTTAATAACAATTAGATAATGTTCAAATTTCCCAGCGATTCAAAGTAAATTTGCAAAAACGCGTGAAAAGCTTAAGTTATTATTATTATATGGTCTTAACAACCCTATAAGATCAAAGTCTGAAGCACTTATTGCCTTTTTTTCCTGCTTACTTCAATGAAGAACTTTAAGTACTTTGCTGAAAAATCACAGCTTATCAAATAAGAGTCTATTGAATGTATTATTTATCGATTGGTGACCAAAATTTAACGTTTTCTCAATCTGTGATTAATCTTTATTTTTTGAAAATTTGAACTGTGTTCCGTTGTCGCGACCTTGTACGAAGCGCGTTTTGCTGCTGCATTCGCGAGTCAGTTGCGACCACTGATAATTGCACTCACAGTGAATTACGAACAAGGTTGGGACCTCAAGGAATCTGTCAGATATATGTATATATTGAGCGGAAATCACAAACCGCAGCAACAACATTTCCCTGCAACCGGGGCATAAGGGCAGTTGGAAGGATGAATCAAATTGCTCTGAAATAATGGATTCGTGGTAAATCACGGCGTTACACGGACCGTACTCTTTATGAAATTGTAAAAACTTTTTAGTGTTAAATTTTTTATTATCATTATCATATGGCCAGAACAACCCTATCGGGTCAAAGCCTGAATCATTATTTTCCATTATTTATGCTTGCTTCACTAAAGAACGTTTTTTACATGCGTCGATTTCAAGTCCTACGCCAGAACCTAGTTTTTTCAGGAGTATTAAATTTCAGATGCATTAAAAATAGAAGTTTTGTGTTTTTGAAAAGATTAGCTTGAAATTCATATAATCGTATCCGACTATATCTAAGCATTTAACCTTGAACCCAAGTCCAAAATAAGGCATTTTGATGAATCGGTCAGTCAGGACAAACAATTTGTGCTATTGTTCAATAAAAATACAACATTTGCCGACTTTTTTTTGTCTATAATTAGTGCAATTAGAAACAATAGAAAACTGTGAAATGAAGACGCGAGGAGAAACATAGAGGGAAAGAAAGAGAGAGAGAGAACCATTAATAAAATTGTAATAATTTAGAAGATGACAGTTTAAGGAAGGTACGAAAGTGCATAATATGCATAAGATGTGATAGACTGAGAAACGTGGGTTTCCAAGATTCTTCCTTGTGTTTACTTATACAGGTAGAGGAATGATGATATAAGCCTTTAATGTCAGAGAAATTAAGAAATGCTGGAAGGATAGATAAATCGAAGTATAGAGAACATTTGAAATAAACCAAGACAAATATAAATTTGTACAATTCGTCACAACTTGCCAGATATATATAATATATAGAATGATTTATTGACGATTTTATTCACAAAAGAGTCTAAGATTTCCGCACAGTTCATAAATATGGGGGCCTCAGTGGACCAGTGTATAGCGCACTGTCCCGAAAAAAACAATAGGTAAGTTCCACTCACTTAATAAAAAGTTCTTCAGCGAAGACAAGTATAATGGAAAATAATGCTTCAGGCTTTGACCCGATGGGGTTGTTACGGCCATATAATAATAAATAATGGTTTCAATCCCACTCATGTCGATAGGCATAACGCTCCTAGAAAACCTAGGTTATGGCGTAGGTTTTAAATCCACCTATGTAAAAGAAGATCTGGAAGATTTGGAATCCATCTACGTAAAAAAAGTTCTTAAGTAAAAGAAGCAGAAATATAGGCAAATAGTGCCACAGGCTTTGAACCCCGATAGGGTTGTTATGACCATATGATAATAATTACTGGTCGAATCGAAATCGCATAGAATTCTAATCCGTTCATTGAGCGCTACTTTTCGCATCATCGCATCATTTAACTGACTTATTGTATTCATGAACTATACGATGTGATTCCTGAACAGAGAGAGAGAGAGAGAGGAAGAAGCCAATACACTTTGCCCCACTGAACCACTGACCCACATGAGTAGCATGACTGGCTGCCTGACAAAATGCCAATGCCAAAATAATTGCAAATAATGGCGAAGGATATAAATA
This sequence comes from Phorticella flavipennis, assembly GCA_037040045.1. Taxonomy (NCBI): domain Eukaryota; kingdom Metazoa; phylum Arthropoda; class Insecta; order Diptera; family Drosophilidae; genus Phorticella; species Phorticella flavipennis. The sequence continues at coordinate 973 of JBANCY010001346.1, read as the reverse complement.
GATGTATGTGAATGCATGTTCATAAGGAGGATTAGCTATGCACAATAATCAGGATCGCGGGTCGCCATTTCGGCATTATCTACTGTCAATACCCCTAGTAACTGGCAGTAACTGGGCGAAAACAACTATGCAAACCAAAGTCACGAAACGAGTCTTCATCTTTTTTCCCGACATGCACGATTTGAGGAAAATATTATAGTATAATCGCTTTCGTTTGCAATTGGCAATTCAGAAAAGGTGGCTTAGGACATTATTTCAAGAAGGGTTCATGATTTCTGAATATTTTTGATATAGATTAATGTATTAAACTATGAACTATTTATTAGAGTTTTGCACAAACCTAAGAATATTCATTTGAACCCTTTGCGATTCTAGTACATTTGTCTAAGTCCAAAAAAACCTTGAAGGAAGAATAGAAGCCCCACAAATAAATCGAATCGCCAATGTCCGTCTGAAATAGACCGTTGATATTCATATAGGCAGCATATCATATCATGGAGCTATTACACAACTAAAAGTATATTTTTGGGCGATTGGAAAACTTTTGAAAATTGAATTGTTGCCGAAAAAGGATCCATACTTATTCTTTTTATGATTTGAAAAATGTAAGTGGAATAACTTTACGTGGTGCTAATTTTTTGGCTATTGAAATATTTTTAGGGATTTCGGTTCAAAAACAGAGAGAAGCGAACGAATTTTATGTGGTAAGCGTGCTCGGATTGTTCTGATATTACGATATTTATATAAGTACACTGATACTATCATATGTACTAAATTTCAAAGCTTTAGCTTTACTATTTTACCTAAAAATCGGTTTTGTGAGCGAATGGGGCTATCGCACTTTTGGTTGAATCTTTTATATGCTTATAAGGTAAATTTTTATCATTCAAGGAGTTTTTTTTTTATACCCTGATCCCAATTGAAAATTGGTATGAAGGGTATTATAAGTTTGTGCAAATGTATGTAACAGGCA
>JBANCY010001345.1:0-11556 GCA_037040045.1 Phorticella flavipennis | reverse complement strand
TTAAGTTTCTTTATTGCTTTTCGCAACACCAAGTTTTAAAAGGATCGAACTACTATATCACATAGCTGCCATTTAAGAAAAGGTCTGGTGTATATATAATATAATATATATAATGGTAATAATATAATATAATAATCTTCGGAGTGCCGACGTCGTTTCGTTTCCTGCTAGAAAGCTTAGAAAGTAAAGGAATATAAAATATAACTTAATAAGGAACAGGGGCCTCGGTAGGCTAGTGCATAGCGCACTGTCCCGCCAAACAAGAGGCTTGGGTTCGAGTCCCACTCATGTACTTAGCATGATCCACCTAGAATAACTATGTTGTGGCGGTAGGATTTGAAATTCACCGCATAAAAAAAGATCTTCCGTGAAGGAATCAAGACAAATAATGCTTCAGGCCTTTGCCCAATAGGCTTGTTTTGGCCTTATATAATATGCTAATAAAAAACATAAGACGATGAACCGCATAATGTTCAGAATCTTAGAATCTCAATAGAAACACAAATTTTTATTGGATCAGACACCATTTGTGTTGTAAGGCAGCAGGCAGTCGATTTGAGATCCATCCGCGTTAAAAAAAAAAGACAACTATTATAAATATCTGCAAAGAATCTCAATAGAAAAACTTTTTATTGGATCAGACGGAATTTGTAAAGCAGCGGGGGGTAATACCAAGTGTATTTTTACTAAGAAATTGACGTGCCCGGAATCAAACCCGAGACTCGCGGCCCCGTGCACCGATCGGTAGCTCTATTCGCCGAGCCATCCTGATCGGCTGGCGCTGTTAGCTTAATTCTGTCTTATAAATTGCGTGGAGAGTACCCATTGAGTATTACCAGTAGTACTTCTCATAGAGTTTGTCATGCAGTTTCTTATAGGTATTAGGTATACCCTCTGAGATCTATATTTCTTACGTAGATATGGGCGTAGATCCTTAAAAATTGTTGCATTTGTTGTGTAATTCCCAACAAAATTAAAAATCTAGATCCAGATATAAGGTAAAAATGTGATGTCCATAATTGTATGCAAGAATTGCATTATTTTTTATACTTTTTTGAAGAAAAAAGTATATTAACAGCGTGCAGAAGCTTGTGCTGCATCGAAAGAAACGTCTTAGATCGTTGAACTATATCATATAGCTACTATGCAACTAAAAGCCAGCTTTGTCCATATTTCCCCAGTTTTTCAAGACGTTGCCACACACGGTAGGGTGCTGACGGCCGTTGTAGTATCCTGATCTTAACTTACAGAAAACATTTTGGATCAATTCATGGAAGAAGCACACAGAAGTTATTCAAAACAGTCTCTAAGGCGTTGTCCCAATGAAACAAAAGACTCCTCCCTCCTTCAGACGTCCCAATTGCTAGAAGTACAGGTCGGAATTAAGAGTTTGTGGTCGGAAGTAATAAATTTGTGCAAAATTATGTGTCGGGCAGTAACCCACAAAGTCCCCATCAGGGTCAATAGCGGAGACAATATAGAGATTACAAGACCTAGAGACTTCAAACTCGGCATGAAGGTCAGTGCATACATTACACATATCAAGTTCAAAGATTTTGGAGATACCTCGACCCCTTCGCCCGATATTCCATAATCCGCTACCGGCTGTAAATTTGGTATATGGGGTCATAAATGAAAACTGCAGAATGGAATTCCGCAAAATTTTGATACACCCCTCCATTTTCCAAGTGACGAAATGTGTAAAGCAGTCACAAATTTTACGATAGAGTCATGAAATCTGGTATGTCGAGGCGCATAGATCCTATGCAGAAAGTGGCATTCAAAATTGTTGTCCATCATAACCTAAATTTAATAATCGCCCCAATTCTTACCATTATTAGTATTATTATATGGTAATAACAACCCTATCTGGTCATAGCCTCAAGAACTATTTATCATTATTTGCGCTTCCTTTACTGAAAAACTTTTTTTAAGTAAGTGGATATCAAATATCATCACTAAATAATATCATGCACTTAACATGAGTGGGAATCGAGTTCACAATTCTTATCATGATGATTCGGATTCTACTATGTCACCACAAATCCTTCAAACCGATCGAATCATTAACACCAAAGCTATAAGACTCATAAATTACCATCACAGCCAACCAAGAGAATTCTATGAGAGGTACTACTGTTAGTACCCAGTAACCAGTGGTAACTCTCCAAGCAGAGTTAAGTTCACAACTCCAGCCGGTCGGGATGGCTCAGCGATCGGTAAGCCCTGGGCCGCGGATCCTCAGGTTTTCGATCCCGGTCGCGTCCCTTTGTTGGCAAAAGTACACTTGGTCAGTAAAGCGGGGAGGTTACTTACAAATTGTGTCTGATCCAATAAAAAGTTTTTCTTTTGAGATTGTGAAGGTAAATTAAACGAAGATTGCTTTCAAAATTGGAAGATTTTAAATCCTTTTTTTTATTGTTCATTATATTTATTATCTGCACTGGAATCAGTCTGTATCTTCAGACTTTCACCAAGTGTGATGGGGCCAATAATAGTATAGCAGTGAATTAAACAAAGCTTTTGAATAGATTTCTGTCAAATTCTCTGAATAAAAAGAATATATTGAATACAAACACATAGAATACTATCAGAACCAAGCAAAAGAATGCTATGAGAAGTACTATTGTTAGTACCCAGTGGATACCCTCTACGTAATTTGTAAGACAGAGTTAAATTCATTGCGTCAGCCGGTCGGGATGGCTCAGCGAGTAGAGCTACCGATCGGTGTGAACGAGAAGCGGCGACTCCTCAGGTTCGATTCCGGCCCCGTCCCTTTGTTGGCAAAAGTACACTTGGGGCGGGGGACACTCCTCCGCCGCTTAACAATCATCAAAAATTGTCTGTGATATCCATTAAAAAGTTTTCTATTGAGATTCTCCGACAATAACATTATCCCTAGTAGAAGTATTAAAAAATTGCAATACTGGAAGCCGCCGGCGCGCAGAAGTCATATTTTTTGCTTTCGACTGCGAGCGATATTCAAAAATGCTTTTGTTTCGGCTTCTGAAAAAAACTCAAGTCAAAAATCAAAAAGCGGCGAAAATCAAAAATCATCATCAGCTGATTTCTGCTTTGCTGTTGCCTCCGATCATAGACATAAGTCGATGTTTTTCGACTTGTTCTTGCCGCTGCTTTCGTTCGGCCGATCAGTTCTCCTACTTCGATGCTTTCTTAGCATCTCTGGTTCTTCCGCAGTCGCCGTCGTTCTTTAAGAATTGTTGGACAACCTACAATTAGTTGTTTTTAAAGTATTTGCTGTACTTTTCATTATTTTTTTAATTTTTATACCCAAATCCCATCCACCCATAAGTAGTACAGTCGAATCCCGATAATTTGTCCCCTGCTTAATCGAAAATCGCGATAATTGAATAAATTTCTGGATAAAACCCCTGTTAATAGAAATCTCGTTAAATCAAAAACTCGTCCAAATCGAAAAAATTTCAGTCCCCTTGATATTTCGAATTATCGAGATTCGACCGTATAATAATGAGTTTGGCAAATTTATGTAATGCTTGTATATCTGTCTGTCCATTGGAACGCGCCGATGTTACAGACTACACGAGCTAGAGCGTTCATACGCCCTCATGAAGGGGCGTATAAAGCATACGCAGTTCAAGTTTATTTTGAATTTTGGATGCCACGCTCCCTTCGCCCGATAATCGATAAATTCGTTATTCAATAAAAAGGCCATAACTTTGGCAGTTATAAAGCTATCAACACCAAATTCAGTATTCACGTTCGTAATTGGAAACTGCACATGTGGAATTGCCCAAAATTTTGATACACCTTTCCATTAGCCCGGAAAGTGACAAAATGTGTGTAGCAGCCACACATTTTATACAAGAGTCATGAAATTCGGTATGTGGGTGCCCATTGATATTATGCAGAAAGCGTCACTCAAAATTTTTTTTGCGTCCCAATTTGTTCCGCACTAATTTGATAAGTGCTTATATTTTCTATATTTCTTTAGAGAATTATTGGAATCCCAGAATATGTATTTATGACTATGTCGTTAACCAGTCCTGGAAATTTCAGAATGATATGATCATAAACATCGAAGTTATAAGACTCAGAAGTGGCCGAAAACGGACTAAAATTACAAAAGTAAAAAATTCATGCTAGATGCACGAAATTCGGCATTACCTTAATGATGATGCCATGATACCTTTGTGATGATGAGCAAAATGTAGATTCAAAATTTGATAGCTGGTGTAATTTTTTCACTTGAAAGATTTTCAACACACGTATTTTGGAATGTATTTTGAACTCTCGAAGTTGAGGTCACTCGACTAGAGCTTTCTTACTTATTTTTGTATTATTATATAGCCATAACAACCCTATTAGGACACAGCGTGAAACATTATATGTCTTTATTTCAGCGTTCCTCACTGAAGATATTTTTTATCGCGGGTGGATTTCAAATCCTACGACACAGCCCAGAATAATATAATATAATAATATAATTCTATTAAATTCTCCATAGTGCGCTGAACGAAAGAATATATTGAATACAAACACAAAGAATACCATCAGAACCAAGAAAAAGAACAACATGAGAAGTACTATTGTTAGTACCCAGTGGATACCCTCTAAGTAGTTTCTAAGACAGAGTTAAGTTCATTGCGTCAGACGGTCGGGATGGCTCAGGGAGTAGAGCTACCGATCGGTATGAACGAGACGGTGACTCCCTCAGGTTCGATTCCGGCCCCGTCCCTTTGTTGGCACTTGGGCGGGGACACACCGCCGTCGCCTGACAACATATTCTGTCTGTGATCCATTAAAAAGTTTTTCCTATTGAGATTCTGCTTAAATTGAAGCGTCGTCTTTTTTTCTGCTTTTGATCACTGAATTTCTTTTTTCACGCGGGTGGATTTCAGATCCTACGCCATAACCTAGTTTTTCTAGGAGGGTCATGCTAAGTGCAGGAGGGGGTGCTACTTATGAAAATCCGACAACTTTGTACGGGTAACATCTTATGTTCACATGGTCATGGGAAAGGCAATCATTTCTATTTATATCTCTCGTGCTCTCTCCATTTGTGCCGGTTGTCCTGAGGTATCAGCACCTACTTCGCGGTGGAGGGTCTTTTGATCTACTGATTGCAGGTCAAAGGTTGCGGTGCTCATATACCGGATCATCGCAGTTCCCATTTCCTGTTCTTCTTGGTGGGGTGGGTACTAGGAGACGTATTTCCCCGCAAATCAAAAAAAAATTGATAACTTTTTGATTTAAAACAAGATATTCAGCACACGTTTTGGAATGCTACGAAATTCCACTAAAAGTTTCAAGTGGATCGAATAATACAACTGAAGTTATTCGCAAAAGAGTGTAAAAAGTCAATTATAGGTAGTCCGATTAGGGATTTCGGTGGACGCACAGACCCGCCAAACAGGAGGCTGTGGGTCCGAGCCCCACTCATATTTCCTAGAAAAACTACGTTGTGTGCACAGTTAAGATCAGAGTATCTCTTAGTCGAGCTCACTCGACTAGAACTTACCCACTTTTTCATTTTTTGAAATAATTAAACAATTTAAATTATTTCGAACACCTGAATTTCGTTCAATTCCCAATAAGCCCCAGACCACTGTGCTGCACAGCATTGCCAGCTGTGCTTGCGCCAGGTGGCAACACTGTCGCCAGCCACTGACCGGCTGTCGAACAGCTGTTCGAGCCAGTGGCAAAACAAACAAACAAACAAACAAATCGAAAATAAATAGTTTTGGTCACCGGCCAAGGAACGCGGCAGAAATAGAGGAAAACAAAAAGGTTGATCTATATCTGATTCTATAGCTAAACGCATCGAACCGGCGCGAGCATGGCCAGTCGCCAGCGCACGGTGATTATTTTCAAATCGGAATCCGAGAGCACCGACGTCTACGCGGAGACCTTGTTGGGTCACAACTTTCAGCCGCTGTTTGTGCCCACGCTGAGCTTTGGCTACAAGCAGCTGGACCTGCTGCGGTCCAAGCTGATGACCCCGGATCGCTATGCTGGGATCATATTTACGAGTCCGCGCTGCGTGGAGGCCGTGGCGGAGGCACTGCAGCTGTCCGAGCTGCCGGGTGGTTGGAAGTTGTTGCATAACTATGCCGTCGGCGAGGTTACGCACAATCTGGCCATGAGCACGCTGCAGCAGCTGTTCACGCACGGCAAACAGACGGGGAATGCCCGGAATTTGGGTGACTTTATTGTCGACACATTCGATGGTTCCCGGGACCTGCCGCTGTTGCTGCCGTGCGGCAATCTGGCCACAGACACCCTGCTCTCTAAGCTGGTCGAGCACGGGCTCTGCGTGGACGCCTGCGAGGTGTACGAGACCAAGTGCAATCCCCAGCTGGCCGAGTGCATGGAGCGCGCCCTGAAGGCGGAAAACATTGAGTTCTTGGCCTTCTTCTCGCCCTCCGGCGTCAATTGTGCCAACGAGTACTTCAAGGCACACAACATAACGACGGATCAGTGGAAACTGGTGGCCATTGGGCCGAGCACCCGACGCGCCATGGAGAATCTGGGGCTGAAGGTCTTCTGCACGGCCGAGCGACCGACGGTGGAGCATCTGGTTAAGGTGCTCTTGAATCCCCAGGAGAGTCGCGAACGTCTGGTCCGGGAACGTACAACGTCCACGGATTTGGCGTAATTCTCGCAAATATTTCTACGTTTTTGTAAAGACTTTTGTAACTGTTTCTATGTAACCTCCGTGTGTACAAAATTAATTAGTGTAATTTATTTTTGAACCCAATTGAAGCTAAATAAATTTGTTTTTCTTTTCATATCTAAATTTAAACATTTATCGAATGGGGTCTGCGCATTTCAAATGCTAGGCGATTGGCGCCAAGTTCAAAATACGGCAACGCTAAGCTCCGTGGTGAAAATTGTAACATTTTTAATACTTTTAACAAACATATATACGATTTACGGCTGTTAAAATAAAAATTAAAGCAAATTACTTTTCAATATATGATAATAAATGTGTTAACATTACTTAAAAGCAGTGTTAGTTAGTGGCAACGCCACTATAAGTAAGAATAGTGGCAACGCCACTATATGTAGAAAAAACTGGCGGCGCTACAGCAAATGAGATTGATCAATGGAAATTTACCATGCATTATATGCACTATAAAACATTATTCATTTATGCTTTTTGCTTTAGACACATAAATAAATAAGAGCAACTGTGAGCCCTTCCGTAATGGTAGTGCAACTTTTCAATATACATTTTTGGCGGTTGTTAGCTAGCCACTATAAACTTAAAAAGTGGCAGCGCTACAACAAATGTTTTTGAACAATACATATTTGCCAAAAGTACTAAATCCTGCATTAAAAAACTATATTTTCTTACTTTGTGCTTAAGCCATAAAAACAATTGACAACAATTATTGTGTTATGTTAACGCAATTTTAAAATGCTATTTGTTGGCGGTTGTCAACTAGTGGCAACGCTACCATGCATTAACTTATGCATTATTAAAATTTATATCTTTTTTGTGCTTTTAGATGCAAATAACAATTGTAAATTTTTGTTCAGTTCGGTTATTTAAATATTGTATTTAAAGTTTAGCTGCAGCAAATGGCAGCACAGTTTGATATAATCGGTATTCAAAAATTCCGATAAATATTTGAGCATTATTTTTAGTAAATAATTAACAGAACCAAATAAAATAAACAAAAAAATCAATTTACTATATCATATTAATATTGAAATATTTGTCTCTTTAACAAAGCAACTAGAATCGAGTTTGTATATCGATTTTTGTGTAACCATCGCTAAGGCAAGCGATCGCCAATTGGTATTTTATGTTGGGTATTTTATTTTGCGCATTTGCTAAAGTTACATAGTTTATGCATAATATTAAATTGCAAAAATATACGCAAATAATATTATAGTACACTAAATATACGCTCAACATGTTGCCGGCTGCTCATTATTCGTGATTCGTGCGCTGTTCGCTTGATATCGATATGTTGGCTATCGATTGGGTTGTTCAGCTCTAACAGCGTTGACGACAGCGGAGTAATTTTTGTGCTTTTGTGCCCGCCGCCGCGCCACTGGAGCAGTTTTTATTCTATTATTTTTTTTTCGTTCCAACTTTTGTGTGATTTTCGACGCATTTTGCATATAAAAACAATAACAGCGACTGCATTTTTTTGTGTGTTTATGCGATTTGTACATAAAAAAAGAAAGAAAGAGAAGCAAATTAAGTGAAAAACTCCACGCAAACACTTTGTGCCGGTGTCAGCCGAAAATTGCAGGTGAGTTTCTCGACTTTTTTGGACAATTTAATTGCGTTTTCGTGTCTTTACACACACACACACACACGCACAGCTATGTATTGTGTCTTATGTACAGGAATGTATATAGTTTATATATGTGTGTGTGATCGATCATGCAGCATTTGAGAGTTGCCAGCAGCAGCGCAGCGTCAGCAGCAGGATGTGCAGCAGGACACGAGGGGGGGTTGGGGCAGGGGAGCGGAGCGGCGAATGAGTGTGTAACGCAATGTGGAAATACCGGTGTGCATACACACACACACACACACACGCATTAGCCTGTATGCATGCGGCGAAGAGCGTAAGCGTCAGAGAGCGCCCGAGAGAGAGCCCGACTTGAGCGTTCGCTCAGTTGGTTTGAGTGAGTCATTAACCGGCCTGGGCGACGTTGTTGTTGTTGTTGCTTTTCTTATTTCGGCAACACTTTTATAGCTTTTACTTTTGTTTCTCTTATGGCATTATTATTATTATTATTATAATTTATTGTTTTTACTTAGCAAAACAACAATTTTAATTGCCGCAACAGAGAGTGAGAGTGAGCCGCCGCGCACTCCGTCGCTCTTCGCCGTCGTCGGCGTCGCCGCCACCGCTTTAAATCAAATTCGCCAAAAAAAAAGTCGGTTAAATTTTTGAAATTCAACTCAAAGCTCAGAGATTCGCCTCAGATTCGCCGACGCCGTTGGGCCGACGCGCGCGCGCTCTGTGTGCGCCAGAGCGAGACAATGTATTCTAATGGCTGTAGTACAGTGCAATTTATCGATTGAAATATATCGATAAGGCATGCTAACTATGGGAAACTTGAGTTTAAAACGTAATTAACTTCCCATTGGGCACTTCCATAGGGTTTTTTCTGATCCTCTGTCATAAATCAAGCCTGCGTCGCAGTCGCTAACCCTGCGGCGGCTACCTTTTTGTTGTTGTATTGTACATGGTGGAAGTATATAAGAGGTGGTACCCATTACCTTAAAGGTGGTTACCTGTGGGACAAATTTCACTAGCAACGATAGCATAAATCAGTCATCGATAACCTCTCAGCTCATCATTTGCCTCGATTTAGCGATGATAAATTATCGATTTCTGCATTTTAATAATAAACTTGCAACAGCGCTAGTGGGATATTTAAATTTACTTGACTTTGGAACAGTTTAAAAAGCTTCATTAGGATTTTCATTTCAAAGAAATTCAAGCAAAAGGCATACACATTATCGATAATACATGTTTATTGTTTCGTATTTAAGCTAAGCTCACGATAATTTTATCGATAACTTGGTTTGCTATAACTTACCTCAATCTAACATGTTATAAAGTCTTTAACAATAAACTATCATTTCATTTGATGATTATTTTTTTGTGTTAAACAAGGCTTGGCTAGAAGAGTTCTAAATTCATCTTGAATTTATCGATAAATAAGCATAATAGTTCACTTTTATTATCTTTCTGTTAAAATTCTAAGCTGACGATAAATTTATCGATAAATCAGCTTAATGCACTACACCCAGCAGAGCTCGTTAAGAAGTAGACTATTAGTTTTCAATTTTACACGCTTGTTTCGTGTTAAATGAGGTTTAGCTGTAGAAGTTGTATGATTTACGATTTATCTATGAATAACCTTTATTTAATATACTTGGTCCAGCATTTAATGAAGTTATATTTCTTAACTTGTAAGGAAATTTAACTATCGTAAAAGTATATTTCGTGTTAATCGAGGCTGTAAGTGCTCTCCAAGCTCACAGTTAATAAGCTTGATTCAATATATTTGGTTCAGCAAGTTAACTTGCTTGATTTGAAGCTGGCAGTAAGCTTATCGAAAAAAAGTTTAATATGTTACACGCAGGAAAATGTAAAGTCGACTTTATTATTTTCCGTTTTTACACGCTTTTTTCTTGTTAAACGAAGTTGTAAGCTAACGATGAATTTATCGATAAAACAAAAAGCTTGATAGATCACACTCAGTAAATTTTCAACTATCGTGTTAAACGAGGTCTAGCTGTGTTTCCTAAGCTCACGATTAATTTATCGATAAATAAGCTTAATGTATCACACCCAATAGAGCAAGTAAAGAAGACTATGTATTTCATTTTTACACGCTTGTTTCGTGTTAAATGAGGTCTAGCTGTTGAAGTTGTAAGCTAACGATGAATCTATCGATATATACCCTTGCTTATAGACACTAAGTCTAGCATGTTAGTATTTGCTTTCGACTATCGAGGTCTTGTCTAAGCTAATGATGAATGAATTTCGACTATCGTGTTAAACGAGGCCCAACTGTCCCATGTGCTATCTTCCATGCACAGCAGACTGACAATTGGTAACTCGTCATAGACCACCTCGTTTGCGTTCGGGCATGATTTGGTGTGTTAGGCAAAGCGTGTGAAAATTGCATTCAATGCCGACGCGCTCAACCACCGTTTTTCCAGCTTCGTCGTTTTTCCAAGTTTTTCCAAACGCACACAAAAAAAAAAAGGGAAAAGAAGAAGAAGAAAAACCCGTGCTTTGTCGTCGTCTTCGTTGACTTCTTGTATTGTCTTACTTTTCCTTAGTTTACTTTTTGTCGTTTTCTTTGTGTCTGCAGGTCGGTCACTTCCGTCTTTATCAAATGTCGCCGCACACACAGATACACACAGACACACACTCACCTATGTGTATGTGTGTGTGTGTGTAACCGATTCGAATAAGAACATCAGCATATTATCCCATTAGCATAAAGGCGCATTTTCCAGTTAGAAGCCAACATTGTCCCATTGTGTTGACCTCTTCCCTGTCTCTTCCCCTGCCCCAGCGCCCCATACTCGCATACGTTGACCCGGCCGGATCGGATCAGGCTTAATTTATGCATATATCCATAGAGCTGAGTGTTATGCGTACGTTGGGAACCACTCAAAGAGCTCTTTAGATTTCCATAAGTTTCAACTTTTGAAACTTTGTATACCCTAGAAAAATGTTATAGCGTGGGGTACTACATGTGTGTCGTATATATATTCCTGATCAAAAGACTACGATTTGGCGGCCTTCGTCACTACATAAGAAATTTCGATAAAATCCAAGGACATAAATAAAATTAAAGACCATTCAAGACCAATATGGTTTTATAATATCATAAAATACACTACCATTCCTGGATATACTCTACATTTTAATCGATCCCACTCAATAAAAATTTGATGGATCATATGGACGAAAGTCTTATCGAAAGTTAAAAAGTACATTTATACCGAGGGGCCTCGGTGGTCCAGTGGATAGCGCACTGTCCCGCCAAACAAGAGGTGCGAGGTTCGAGTCCCGCTCATGC
>JBANCY010001344.1:0-11572 GCA_037040045.1 Phorticella flavipennis | reverse complement strand
TTTTGCGAATAACTTCTGTGTTTATTATTCGATCGATTTAAAACTCTCAGGATAAGTTTAAAATAGCATCCAAAATATGTGTGCTGAAAATCTTGTTTTAAATCAAAAAATTACACTTGTTATCAATTTTTTTTGATTTGCGGGGGAGGGGGGCGTGGCATCAAAAATTAGAGACCGCTTTTTGCGCATCACCAATGCGAACCTTAAAGCCAAATTTCGTGCATCTAGCTATAAACGGATAGCCGCCAGGTGACACAATGCATTTTTCACCTTTTGCCATTTTGGCCCGTTTTCGGCCATTTCTGAGTCTTATAGTTTCGGTGTTTTTGATGCGATCGTTCTAAAATTTTCAGGATTTGTTAATGACACAGTCATAAATGCATATGAATTCGAAACATTATGATAGGGATTGTATGAAATATAAGCACTTAAATAATTTAGTGGGACCAAATTAGGATGGAACAAAATTTTGGATGCCATTTTCTGCATACGGTCTATGGCACCTACATACCAAATTTCATGACTCTAGCATAAAAGTTGCCGCAGTTATATACATTTTGTCACTTTTCGGAAAACTGGAGGGGTGCATCAAAATTTTGTGAAATTCCATTCGGTAGTTTCGTTAACATATATATGGAATTTTGTGTTGTTAACTCTATAAATGCGAAAGTAGTGGCCATTTTATAGAAAGTCGTTCTTATCGATTATCGGGCGAAGGGGGCGTGGTATCCAAAATTTGAAACAAACTCGTATTGCGTATGCTATACACGAATATTCATGCCAAGTTTGAAGTCTGTAGCTTTTGTAGTTTCCAAGATCGGCGCGTTCATACAGACGGACAGACGGACGGACATGGCTAAATCAACTCGGCTATTGATGCTGATCAAGAATATATATACTTTATGGGGTCTGCCACGCCTCCTTCTGCCTGTTACATACATACCCACAAAACTATTACACTCTTCTTCCCATTTTTCAAATGGGATCAGGGTATAAAAAATTTAATATTTTGAACGACGGAAGTAGAGGAAGTAGAGGGATTCAGTGCTTCTAGCCTATGTCTCGAAATGTTAAATCTAATGGATGGAACATCTTCAGAAGAATTCTTGTACCGAGTAGATTTATGTCCAGGATGTTGTAATGTCGGCTTCACAGGCTTCACATAGATCCTCTAAACCAGATGGTCGGTTTTGTAGTTCTCTACATTGATCGTTAGAAAGGGAGCACCGGCTATCATTCTTAAGACATTATTCTCAACCATATTTGTACCAATCCTATATTGATTATTGAGACAGTTCCCCAAAGTTGGATAAAGGAAGTACTTACGGGCTTTAGGAACAATTAAATACTGAAGAATAATGAAGTTGAGTCACTGGGAAAAACCTATCAGTTAGATATATTGGGGCTAATAGAGGGAACATCCTTTTTTTTTTGTCATAAATAAAATTCATTTATTGGTGGAATCTGATCAGTGTCTTCTGAACTTAACCTAGCATTTAACAGGAAAAGGGGGATGGGTACATAGGTAGCCTTAATAAGGGAACTTCCTATGAAATTTGAGCTAACGAAAATTGCTCATGAAATTGAGCTGAATATATCAAAGAAAAGTAAGCATCTCGTCTAATTGGATTCAGGTTTCATTTGAAGTAAGTGAAAAACTATATATCCTTTGATATCCCTTGAAAAAAACCGAAAGGTATCAGATACGAAGCTTAAAAGTATGCAATATTTTTTCATACCTTAATTATTCTTTCGTATTTATTAAGTGGTTCTTATTAATATTATTAATTATTAAGAATTTACACTCTTTATATGTGATTCGATTTCGGTGATTCCGAAAAATGTTCACAGTATTCATTCGGATATAAGAAGGTCACATACCAAGTTTAAAGGGGCCTCGGTGTATAGCGCACTGTCCCGCCAAACAAGAGGCGCGAGTTCGAGTCTCGCTCATGTCAATAGGCATGACCCTCCTAGCAATACTAGGTTGTAGCGTAGGATTTGAAATCCACCCACGAAAAATAAGTTATGCAGTGAAGGAAGCAGAAATAGAGGAAAATAGAGCTTCAGATTTTGACCCGAAAGGGTTGTTATGGCCATATAATAATAATAATATACCAAGTTTAGCCAAGAAGCAAAAACTATGGGACTATATTGCAAATATGCAGACGGAGGTACAGACGGATTTTGTCCTTTTTGCCCTCGGTCCATCCTAGGTTTTCAAGGTAACTATACTCTTTTCATCGAAAGATCAAGATAACAAGCCAGGCTTATAAGCTCTTTTACAGTTGTTTACAGTTTGTAGGGTATATGCAATCGAATGGGAATCGCTGCACATATTCGATAAAATTTTTAAGTATATTTGTGATATCTGCGCAATTTGCCGGCATCTTGTTAGACGTTTCACGTGTGTGTGCCCTATCAATGATGCACATCTGCCATTTGTGTGCTCATGTGAGAGGAATATCTTTCAATTGGCATGCCAGACAAAGAGACAGGCCCCCCGCAGCCCCCCCTCCGGCCCAACAAAGCCACACCACCTCACGTACACCCACACCCCACAGATACACCTCAATTTAAAATAAGAAATGGAGGCAACATTTTAAGCTCCCGAAACTCTGGCCGAATTTTACAGTTTCACCCGAGCTCCCGGGGGCTGTCAAGCTCCTCCGCCTGCTGCGCTTTGTTGTTTCATTTCATTTCATTTCTTTCTACTTCCTATGGATTTTTTTCATTTTTGGCTTTTTTTTTTTTTTTTGTTTTTTTTGGCTTTTGTTGCTCTGGTAATTTCGTAGGTTCAGCCACAAAAAAGCAAAAGGAAAAAACCAAGCCGAAAGTCAAATATTGATAGAGCAAAACAACAAACGAAGCTATTTGCTTAGCCCGAATGGCCAAGGCACACAAATACTCGAACACACCCATACACACACACACACCCATACACACACACATGCCACAGAGAGAGGCATAGACACGATTTTCCACTTGTGAAAATGCTATAAAATAAAATTTGCAAAAATTTTCTGCTGATCTTCGCAGTTTATTCCAGGGGCCGGCAAGCAAATACGCCTATAAGAAAAAACTCTCAAACCCCCCCGAGAAAATGCCATACTGCTGCATAATATGCTCTATACTCTAGCTACCATTTGGGGTTGGGTATATGTGTTGGGGGGTTCATTACTGTGGGACACTGGGGGCGGTGGCTGGGCTTGTCAGTTTGCAATTGCGTTAGTCAGCAGCCTGCTTACAGGACATTTGTATTAACATGACTTCCTGCAACAGCTAAGGGATTGGTTTGGGGGGGGGGGGCGGTCTTCGAGGACCCCGAATTATTATTATTATTATTATTGTTTTGCGGCTTTGAATGGACGCTGGCTGCCGCTTTTCATTGTTCTTGGACGAACGCCTACGAAAAACGGTGCCAGCACCCAAACAATATGATTATTATTATTGGCCAAAACCCTGGACTAAGCCACTTGACATTGCAATCTTTCCGCCGTAGACCCTGTAGGACGACGCCGTACAAAGCATTTCCTGGCCAAAACTAGCCTCACTATTAAAGGAAATAATCGTGAATAAATGTAGAAAACTCTTGAGCACATGCACTACATTGTTCTCTAGGTAGACATCATCATCTGGGGTTAATTCTTCGATTCTTGAACACTTTAATTGGAATTCTTTTAAAAAATTTAGTCTCTTTTTGTAAAACTTTCGAAATCAACAGTATGTTCTTAACTTACATTACTCTAAATACTCAATTTTAGCTCAAAAGATACACAAATGATACAGCCCCGGGTTTTAAACTGAAACTATATCAAATTATACTTACTAATCTAAGCCAACGTCGAAAATATAGCCAACATATATAGCCAATGATATAATATATTATTATTTTTGGTAAAAATAGTATTATTTACTATTATTATCTGGCTATAACAACCCTATCGGCTCAAATCCCAAAGCACTATTTTCTTTTATTTCTGCTTCCTTCACGCACGAACTTTTTTATGTGGGTGGATGTGAAATCCTACGCCACAACCTAGTTTTCCTAGGAGGGTCATGACTATCTGCATGAACGGGACTCGAACTCACACCTCTTGTTTGGCGGGACAATGTGCTGTCCACTGATCCACCAAGACCTCTGATTTATGTCACCGGAATCTATTTAGAGCCTTCTGAACTTAGCCTAGCGTTTAAGGGAATGTTTATAATAGGGCCTCATATATTCTAACAAGTCCCAAGAAAATGTCTAATTATGATGTTCATTCATTCTTTTTACATACAATGTTAGATCTCTTAAATTTTCGTAATATATCTTCACTGAAAGCTGAGTTAAAGCACTTCAAAGACATACACAACCATAGGAAACCCACTCGCTCAATTACTAAATAATCTAAAAAAAAAAGTTAAAAAAATTATCTCAAACGTCATCCTCCAAGTATTATCAAATTTTTCGGAATTGCTTATTAGAAAAATAGATGAATGCTATTTTTTTCTATTTTTAATTTAATTTTTAATAAATTAGTATGGAAAAACTCATATCAATCGTACGTTTTTTAACGTATTTGTTAAATATTTCCATCTTCATCTGAATGAGTACTATAAAAATCGGCGGGTTCTGTGCATCTATATCTTTATTTGCTTTGGCAGTATAGAATCTGGCTGTTCTGCATCTTAAACCGATAAATTATGGGTTCTTTGCAATTGAACTCAGTATTTTATATATTTAGAAATTTCCGTTAAAATTCGAGAAAACTTCATATTATTTTTCACTTATAATCTGAGAGGTAAACGAAAAATTTCTATTCAATGGATAAGCAAATATACAAACAAAGAAAAATTTCAGATCTTCAGATGGATGCTAGGCTAATAGAGGCATTTAAACATCTTTCTACGTATTCTTAACACTCTATTTGAAAGTTAATAGATGTCTGTGTTGTGTCGTCTGTGTTGCATGGAATCTGAACTTTCGCGGCCTCTCACAAACGCTGCATCCATTTGATATCACATTGGAATTTCGTGTATGTAATAAATAATGTAAAAGAACATTTTCATGTATAGTCTTAGTGGAACACCGAAAAAATATTAAAATACTCTGGGTCGTCTAAGGGCGGTAGAGAGTCACATTTTTGGCTTCAAGAGAACAGAAAACTTGTATTCGCCATATAAAACTGTTAAATGGACATTTATAACTAAAATACAATCTTCACTATAAAAAATAAAAAATAAGCTTAAAAACTATTGATCCCCTGGGTGTTCACCCAATTGTCATCAACTGCTCGGCAATTGTCTTGAAAACCTTCAAATTACACAATTCTGAAAAACTGCCTTCTTTTGTCACTGCCAAAATCAGCATGTCCGTATCCTTCTGGGCTAGCGGCAATTTGAGTTGTGTGCATGTGTGCGTGTGTGTGTGTGTGTTCGTGTGCGTATCTCTATGATTGTCTTGGGCATAAATGGGAATTTATAGGCGGTTTGCTGCCGTCTCAGTCTCAGTCTCAATTCGACTCGACTCGACTCGACTGGGCATGGGTAAGGGTATGGGCCTGGGCATGGAGCATGGGGCATGGGCACAATAAATAGCCCGGCTCTGGCCAATCCCCTGGACAGCAATAAGACAAGTAATTTAGTTGCAAAATAATTTTAAATTTCATTTTCCATTTTCACAGCACTCACTACTATCATCAATTGCGGATCTAGCTTTGGCTTTAGTTGGTCTTGGCTTGGGGTTCGGGGGATCTGGGGGGTCTGGGGCTTTGGCCTAGGAATTTCCTTAGTTTCGCCTTGCGCCCACCCAGGCGATTCCGTTTTATGTCCTTGCTATTTTCTGCTTTATGGGTGCCATGTGGACTACCCAGATGCATCGATATCAGCATATTACGTGCATAACTCGCCGTTTATGGTCTTAGACAGAGTCGGGCACAAATATACAAACAGCATTTAATACGTTTCGATAATATTTATACATATATATATATATATGTAAACCGATTGAATAGATTAACTAGGACATTTCCCCGCTTGTAGATTAAGGCGATCGGCTTGAATTCAGCTTGTTCCGTTTGTTTAAAGCGTTCAATTGATTAATCTTATGTTTCTCTTAATTCATTCCCTTCTCTCGGAGAAAATTGTCGAAAACTTAAAATAAATTTTAAAAATTGTATATAACTGACAGAGATAGGCTCCTATGATTATTATTTATTATTAATATATGGCCATAACAACCCTAAGGGTTTACGGTCTGAAATACTATTTGTCTTTATATCTGCTTCCTTCACTGAAGAACTTCTTTCACATGGATGGATTTTAAATCCTACGCCACTTGAACCAACACCTCTTGTTCGGCGAGACAGTGCGCTATCCACTAGTCCTTTACCTATGGTTGTTACAAAAATTTTTAATAAGCATCTGAAGAGAAATTAACGGTATTTCGTATACAGGACCCGCAGATCATCATCTTATATATGATATTACTTTTTATACCCTGATTCCATTTGGAAAAAGGGGAAGAAGTGTATTATAGTTTTGTTGGAATGTATGTAACAGGCAGAAGGAGGCGTGGCATACCCCATAAAGTATATATATTCTTGATCAGCATCAATAGCCGAGAAATAGCCATGTCCGTCCATCCGTCTGTATAAACCCATTGTTTTTTTGAGAATATAAAAACTAGATACTTCTAACTTGGCATAAAGGTCCGTGTATACCATACACAAATGAACTGTTAAGCATTTGATGATACCACGCCTCCTTCCGTAACACAATGGCCGTAACTTTGGCATTTATAGAGCTACCAACTCCAAAATCAATATGTAGGGTCACGATTAGAAACTGCAGAATGTAATTTTCCAAAATTTTGGTACACCTCTCTATTTTCCCGAAAAGTGACGAAATGTATCTATTATTATTATTATATGAACATAACTACCCTTTCGGGTCAAAACCTGAAGCTCTATTTTCCTCTATTTCTGCTTCCTTCACTGAAGAACATTTTTATGTGGGTGAATTTCAAATCCTACGCCACAACCTAGTTTTTCTAGGAGGGTCATGCCTAAAGGCATGAGCGGGACTCGAACCTCGCCCCTCTTGTTTGGCGGGACAGTGCGCTATCCACTGGGCCACCGAGGCCCCTTTAAACGAATTGTATCTATGAGTCACAAATTTTTGGCTAGAATCATGAAATTTGGTACGTAGGTGCCCATAGACCTCATGCAGAAAGTGACATCCAAAATTTTGTTCCATGCTAATTAGGTCCCCCTAAATTAAAAAGGTGCTTATATTTTCTAGAATCCTTATCAAAATGATTCGATTTGCTGAGTATGAGATAATAATTATGTCATAAGTCAATTATGAAAATTTCAGAATGACCGGAACATAAACACCGAAGTTATAAGACTCCGAAAACGGACCAAAATGCCAAAAGGTGAAAAATACATTATGTCACCTGGCGGCTAAACGTTTATAATTAGAAACACGAAAATCGGCATGTAGGTTTACATTGACGATGCGCAGATCATTATCTTATATGATATTACTTTTTTTCAATTGGTTTCCAAGTATAACTACTATATAATTATGGGAAATGGGAAATACATTATGGGATATGGGAAATACATTGAATGAAATTGCGGACAAAATGTAATTAAATTTGTTTACAAAAAGGAGAAGCTGGAAATAATACAGTACTAGGACGTCCAGTTTCTTAGATATTCCAACCCAAACGTGCAAAAAATAACCTACTTTCATGCGACTTCAAGAAAAAAAAACTTTTTTCATTATATTAATTTTAAATTTCTAAGAGGTATAGTTCTATTTCTGCTTAATTAATTATTAATTATTCTTTAATTGCGATTGTCTAACTAAACTATGCACATAATTACGGTATTTTGATACTATATAATCTAGACAATGCAGTTTACTTTTCCCAAAAATTTCAGAAGGATTCGATATTGAACTATAAACTTATTAACAAATCTTGAAATGAAAAGGGAAACTCAATAATTCAAAACAATGAAAAAAATACAGAAAATAAAACTGACAAATATTAACTTCGTCTTGCCGAAGATCTTTATTATATCTTTATCATAGCAACATTTGATCAAATTCAAACTCGGTATAAGAATGAGATCTCGAATTCTTGCCACGATTTTGTATCTGAACTATGGGGCTATTGTACGTAAATTTTAATGAAGTTTATATTCCTAATTTATTAGTTAATCAACATGAAATTTGATAGATCGTTAGATAAAGAGGAAATTAAAATGCATATATAATTTAGAGATTAATAAGTATAGTATAAGTTGACCAGTTATAAGTTATCAAAATGTTATAGCGATTCAATCAAAAACTGACGAACTATTATAATTTCCCTAAAGAGAGACAAACAGACGTGTGCCATTCGATTTTCTGCTGTCAATTTAATTATAAAACCCAAACCAAATCAATTATAAATCTGTTTACATTATGTCTCTTGTAACATCGTGTCACGACAACACGTGAGTTCATCCCAAATGTGCGTCGACCCGCTGTCTCAGCGTCCTGCGGCACACCCATAACTCACAATATGCGTTGTGCTCGGGCCTTGGTGTATCTGTGAGCGGGTCTGAGTTTGGGTATATTTGCTTTGGTCTAAATATTGAAATCTTTCAATATCTTTCAATAAAATATGTAGATGCCTCAATCCCTGCAACGTTTGCCAGGCGCACTTGCCAGCAAATTGACAGCGCGACAGCTGAGTTTTACAGCTTTGGCTTTGGTTTCTCGGGTCAATGCCAATATTATTAGCCCCAGACCCAGGCCCAGCTCCAGATCCAGTGTATCCAGTGTATACACATGCCCCATGCACCCATTGTATACACAGTGTAAGGACCTGAAGCTGTCGTTTGCTTTGTGACACATTGACATTTTGCTTTTGGTTCAGTTTTTCGGGGAGACAGCGGAGGATTTCATTTAAATTTGCTGTCAATGCAATTACATGCTCCAATGTGTGTGTTTGGGTGTGTGTGTATGTATATGTGTGTATATATATATATATATATATCGGAGTGTGTAAGTGTGTGTGTGGCGTGGTGTTTGGCAAAGGCCTTAGGCTGTGTGAGGTGTTTTCCATCCTGTGCCTGTGCATAGAGCTGAACCCAATTCGTGCGTGACACGAAAAATAAAATGAAAATATCTTACACTTTCACAGTTGATTCTAAGTTGTGTAGGGCTTATACAAGGTCCTCAGCTCCAATGTAAGGGAGGCAGAGACCAAACGTTTTTGGTATTGTCAGTAGACACCGAAAAAATTTCTTTTATCTTTTTTTCTGAAAGAAAAATGTTTTCCTCAAATTCAACTTACTTTTGGTTAAAGAAATTTGTATATCATTGTAGGAGAAATATACAATGTTGTAGAAAATATATGATGCTAATTGCTAATGCCAAGGCAGGAGGTATCATTGACCGACTTCTCTTCGATCTTTTCCTGAAAAAGCTGGAAACAACTGCGTGAAACGATTTAGTACAATTGCTTGAAGCAAAGTAAATAAGGAACTTCGTGACACGACCCAATACAAGTAGCATCTCAACATAAGATTGTTTGAACGAGGTTTTCAAAATTCTATGACTGTAAAGAACAGGAAAAAAGTAGAACTTGGGGACTTAATGAAAGAAAAATAGCTAATACAAGGGTAACGCCCTCGTGAGAATCTTTGATTCTTTGATTTTAATACTCCTAATATAAGAGTCTTTGAACGAAGTTTTCTATGTTCTATAACTGAACAGGAAAAGTAGACCTTGGGGACTTAATGAAAGAAAAATGGCTAATACAAGGATAACGCCCTCGTAAGAATCTCTGATTCTTTGATTTTAATACTCCTATTAAGTCGTGTCACGCACGATTTTAGCTCTGTCAATGATTTTCTCGAGGGCGTTATAGCTTGGGTATAAAACCTACCAAAGGGTATAAAAACCTACCAAAGTATCTATTTAATAAATGCGATTTTTGGACTGAATGCCAGCATCAAATTTTCTCGTGCGTGACACGAGCCATCAAGTGTCCTTATCCACTCAGACACGACTTTGCTGCAAAAAAAAATCTGATTGCAGATGGAATATATGAATGTATCTCTAAGGTGTGAGCGGTAAATCAAACATGTTTGGAAAACAAGCAGAGGTTGCCCCATCTCGTGTTACCAACAACCTGGCAACCTGGCAACGTGCCGAGTGCCCATCTCTGGCCTGGACGCACAATTGGCACTTGAGTCAGTCTGTCGACTAGTCACTTAGTTCATCTGATTTTTATATTGATTCAATTTATTTGTGACGAGAGCTTTTGCCCGCAAATAGGCAACATTTCTGGAACGCAACACGCCACGTTTCCACGAAAGGTACAAAAAGGGGAAACAAAAAAAATACGGAAATATACGGGAAAACATGTCTGTCACGGCAATAAAGCACGGCCCCCGAAGCAACCAGTTTCAGGCCGTAGCAATGCGGCATAAAAATACGTCGAGCGCCCCAACAATAAAATTAAGAAATTTTCAATTTATGCATGAGACACCTGACGACGTCGACGAAGATGATGTCTGAATTTTGCCACTGTGTGTGTGTGTATGGGCGTATGGGCGTATGGACCACGCCCAACTGTCGTGCTGTCACATAAATGTACATAACTACGTTCATATGTGGCCTACCTCGAAAAGCTTGTTAGGCATTTTTATTACCTCAGACGCTTAATTATTTTTACCAATATGTGCGGCTATAAAGCTTGAAAGGAGCACCTCGGTTAGGGAAAGGGGTGCAGGGGGATTGGAGCCGACAGAGGGAAGATTGGAGCACCTTGTGAGAGGCAAATATCAAATTAATTGTGTATATGGTAAATGATATGTCACATACTGACGACTCATTTGGGTCGTATTATTGCTTTGATGTGCGGATCTAAAAAATTCTTGGAAAGCCAATTGAAGACATGACTTTTGCAATCAGATACAACTTCCTGCCATCTTTCTGATTTGCCACTTAGAAGTTATTTCATATTTTTCTTAAAAGTCCTCGAACTCTTCTATGGATTTTGCTTTTTGAAGTTTTATTGCCAACACGGCTCTTAGCCTTTTCTGAAATTTTTGATTGTCGGCCATATGTGCCTATCTGCTGGTATTTTCCTCCGATGTGCCATCTCCTTCTCTGTTTGGTTTTCCTCTGCGAGCTCTTCGCACTTTTTCTCCCCTCTCTCGCCTTTTATACTTAAACCCATTCACTTGTCGCTTTCTTCTATCAAAACTGATGAATACATATTTTACAGCCTTTCTGTCTCTTCCTTACTCTCTACCTCTATCTGTTCTCCATATTTACCTCTAACTCGACCTCTCTGCCTCCAAACTTCTCCCTATGTGGCCAACTACTAATATTTATTTCCCTTTGGGAACCATTCTTCATATTTCTCCCTTCTTTTCGATGTTATAGTTAAGCTCTACCTCAATCTCTTCCTGTAACTTCCTCCACGTCAAACTCTAACCCTACTTCTACTTCTACTTCTACTTCTACTTCTACTTCTACTTCTACTTCTACTTCTACTTCTACTTCTACTTCTACT
>JBANCY010001343.1:0-11590 GCA_037040045.1 Phorticella flavipennis | reverse complement strand
CGATCGCTCTGAAATTTTCAGGAAGGGTTAATGAATATGTCATGAATACATATTTTGTAGAAATTATAAGCACTTATTTAATTTAGGGGGACCAAATTAGGATGAAAAAAAATTTTTGATGCCAATGTGTGTATAAGATCTATGGGCACCTACATACCGAATTTTATGACTCTTGCATAACATTTGTGGCTGTTATACATTTTGTCATTTCCGAGAGAATGGAGGGGTGTATAAAATATTGGGAAATTCCGTTCTGCAGCTTCTAATCATGACCCTATTTACCGAATTTGGTGTCAATTGTTAAATGCCAATGTTATGGCAATTTTATCGAAAATAATTTTTATCGATTATCGGGCGAAGGGGGCGTGGCATCCGTACTGCGTATGCGGATTTTCATGCCAAGTTTGAAGTCTGTAGCTTAAGTAGTTTCCGAGATCGGCGTGTTTATACAGAAGGACGGACAGACGGTCATGGCTATATCGACTCAGATCAAGAATATATATACTTTATGGTGTCTGCCACACCTCCTTCTGCCTGTTACATACATTCCAAAAAAACTATTATACCCTTCTTCCCATATTTCAAATGGGATCAGGGAATAAAAATGTAGTTATTCAATTTCATACCACTGTTCAACGTCTAAAAATGCGACATAAAAATGTAAATATTATGATTCATTGGCCCCATTCAATCATATTTATTTTGGAGACATTACCAATTCGATAACTCATATCCATTTGCCGATCTTCCAGCAGAAATTTGAATATTTTGAAAAGCTCAGCAATTGCAAATTAGCTATATACATATATGTAAAATAATCTAGTAATGTCCCTGAACTATATAGATGAATGAATCATGCGAATGAATCATAATTGTAAGTTTTAAAATTCAGACGCCATTTCGGAATCAGAAAGCTCTTTGCTTCAAAAGTAGCGCAATTTTCTTAACAAAGCTTTTGGCAGTGACAAAGCTTAACCAAAAAGCACAAAGCTATATTGTTTTTGGTTTGGATTCATTACGATTTTTGGTGTAAATCAAATTATTTATTTAACTCATTTCCTATTTAATAATTTATTCAAACTGACACGATTGTATTTCATTATTCAAAGTCAAAATCAATAAAAGCTCTGAATAGTTGGATACTTAAGACGCATTACATTTTCTGGAAAATTCCCGGCTCTCGCTGTTCAATTTCGAAAATTGACTTGGTTATATATAGATTGGCCCTTGAATTACAAGATATTTGGAAATGCGCACGTGCCGAGAAACACGAAACTTCCAAGTGAGTTTCTTCTGTAAACAAATAATACTTGTTGCCACATTTCGTAGTATTTGACCCAGTAATGCGCATCGAAACTAAAGTTTTCATTTTGTTTTTGGGTTTTGACTTTTGAAAACATATGAATATTCTGAAAACTGGTTGCGGCGTAAAATTTGACGTGTTTTGGAATTTGTATTTGCTAGATTTTGATTCTACCAAATATGTTCTATAAGACTTTGAAAAAAGTTAGGAGATTGAAAAAGAAACAAGTGAAGAAGCACTTTCTTGGGCTTAACAATATTTTAAAAGCTTATGGAAATTCTTTGACCCAAACGGTGATTCGAACCTTCGGCTTCACGCTTTTCTTCTAGAAATAAAAAGACAGCACAAAACTCAACTAAGTATGCGTCAGTTCTCGTTCGATCGATCTAATGCACTTTCCTTATAAGTTAGGACAAAACAAAAAGAGAATATAGAATAGTTACGTTTGTACGTAACAATCTTATTGAAATTGTGTAGATTTTTATAATAAAGAAAAGTTTATGGAATATATATATTCAATGTTTGTGAATAAATGGGAAACGCAAGGAAAACCTATGAATTTTAAAAGAATGTTCCAGTTCAAGTATAATTAGGATAGAAGTAAAATTGAGGGCATGAAGAGTATAAAAAGTAACTTACAAACATAGAGTGCTCGAACAAGCTCAAACTCTAAAGAAATTTTATAATGGTGCTAATATAGATCTAGATTTTTATAATGCGATACTTATTAAAGATCACTTCAAGTTAACAATGCGACGAGAAAACCAAAAATCTTTTTGATATATCAAGCACTACTTCAAATTTGTGATGATGTTTGTAATGTTCTCGATAAGAATATTTGGCTTTGACCGAATCGAAACTTAAAGCTCGAAGTCATCATAACTTCTATGTTTTTTAAGATATAGTTTTTAAACAAAATATAGTCTGAAGTTTATAATCTATTCAATTGATTTCAAAATTTTCACAATGATGATATGTTAAATAGACAAATTTTATTTTATTTTTCTTTTTTTGAAAATATTTTTCAATATTTTAAGAGCCGAAATTAAACTCTTTCAAAATTTAAGTGTTTTACAATATTTTATTTTTGTTGCACAGTGTATGAAAACATAGTTGCACATCGATTAACAGCCGATAATAAAATTATTATTACTTATTTATAAAATGTTGATAAAAAGTTTTACTGTTGGAAAATTTGGAAAGCAATTTTAATAACATTTAATATCGAGAGAGATTTTGAGCTTTAGATATAAGAAAGTGGTTTTAAAATTTCAAAAATGGAGTTTGCTTTTGTAAAGTATTGTCGAATCCGTTAATAGGGCTGACGAAATCTTTAGAAACTGATCAAAAAAATCTCAATATTAAAATAATAATAGTCGAAATTTGGCGAAGAGCTTGAACATTTTTATGGATCGCTTTGTTCACGATTCTAGGCACACTGTGGCTACACGTAACAGTTTATTCGAAAACTTCAAGAAGAATCGATAGAAATTATATTTTTTGCAAGGAAAATATTGAAACAGAATGGAATTGCAACAGCATCGATTGGCATATCGATTGCAAAAGCTCGAGCCGAGCAGCAGTCGGACATCGGGCGAATACGAGTGATAAGATAACGAAGAGCAAATGGAAGTGAGTCTCATTTCGGTCCTCGGCGCTCGGCAGCGAAAGCTCGATCGCAGTAGCATTTGAATCGTGGGCGCGAGAGGTTCTCGGTTCGGAAACGAGGCGAGGCGAAACCGTTAAGCGAAAAAACAGCAACAAAAACAAGTGAAACTGAAACACAAACAGAAACAGAAAACGAAACAGTCAACAAGGCTATACACGCAGTTCACTACAGTTCAGATATATATAATATATATTTATATACTATAATTATATATAAAAATATAATTATTATAATTATAATACTAATACCAAGTGACGTTTTGAGTGTGAATCGTGACTGTTATTGTTATTGTTGTCAGTGTGGAGTGTGTTCAAAATCCCAAAGCATATTAGTTTATCAAATCGGAAACACACACACAAACACACACATACAACACACACATACACACACATATTGTTTATATGTAGTTTTGGATAACACATCCCAGCAGAAGAGAGCGAGAGAGAGTAAAGAGCAAAGACGCATTGAGAGCGAGAGTCTTCCAGCCGCAAGATGTTTAGCAATTTGCAAACGGTAAGAGTCAATAGTGCTTTTAACCTGTTCTTCTAAGGTATTTTCCCCCGATATGAATATTGCATTTTCTACGTGTTATCATCGATTTGAGTTTGGCGTGCATTGACCGACGCAACAGTTGGGTTGACTCATTCTCAAGGGATAAAACTTTTCAAGAACCCTAAACATAAGTTGATAAAATACGCTTCCTTGGGTATAAAAAAATAGGTTTCTGAGAGCTAGTGTATTTTTTTTCTCAAGTATTGTTTATCTGTTACTAGTATACACGAGTTAAGTCGATTCTTAGAATTGAGTAGATCAAAATTATAAATAATCAAACTTGGGGGAAAAACAAATCCATTATATATCCTAATCTCAATGTTAAAATTTTTCATATTGTTCATTATAGTTTAAGATTAGCATTATTTGTTATCATAAGTTGGGTGCTTACAAGGAGATCTTCTTTTATGGTTCCGATTATTTCGTCTACCAAATTATATAATTATATTGTTTTAAGAGTAAATAAAATTCGAGGGAGTATCATAGGTCAAAATGGTCTGTCAATGTATGTAGACTAGTTCCTCACTTTTTGAGCAATTATTATGAAATTTGGGTCATAGCCTTCTTTTTAAAATAATGCCGCTGTCGGAACGGTGCGGTTCAGATCACTATATCTCATAACTAAAGTTCGACTTTTTCCCTTATTTTCCATGTTCTAAATTATTTCCTTAAAATTTCATATGTAG
This sequence comes from Phorticella flavipennis, assembly GCA_037040045.1. Taxonomy (NCBI): domain Eukaryota; kingdom Metazoa; phylum Arthropoda; class Insecta; order Diptera; family Drosophilidae; genus Phorticella; species Phorticella flavipennis. The sequence continues at coordinate 7,380 of JBANCY010001343.1, read as the reverse complement.
GATTGCTTATTATCTATAGTTGTATATATAGCCCGGAAACATCTTTATCCTATATTTACAATCCAAAAAATCTAGAGTTTCATGTCCAATTTTATTATATTATATATAATATAAGTAAGCTTATAATATTATAAGATATAATATTTTGAATCAATTCAATTTCAGCAATTCTCTCTTTGAATTATAATATGTTTATGATGATAGGAAATTTAGGGGATCCTAACTTTTGGCTCCACTATGATAAGTTTTTGATAATAGCTCTGGTCCATTGCGGTTCAAACAATCTTTTTAGCCACAGTTTTTGGGATGTTTAGAACTCAATACTTTAAAATATTTTAAATTCTTCGGTTTAGGGTATCAAATCATCGACCTTATAAGCGTGTTCAGTGCCTCCGTCGTTCTTCTGATTTGCTTTTTTATGATGGCTCCGCAAATTCTTTTTTCATTCCTTGCTAATCGTCCAAGAAGGCTTATCTCTGCCCCTATACATTGTAGTCGATTGCGTGTTTGATTTCTTTATTTATTTTCACTTACAACTTGTCGTCTCTTGATAAGACTTTTGATAGCTTTTTGCCATCTTTTGACTTATTTTTTATTTCATTTTTCATTCTGTTTGTTCTTCTGGCGTTAAACCTGTGTCACTTCAGATGGCTCTACGTCTAAATTTTTGCTACTACCGGCACGTGGTGAGATTTCCTAGTGTTACGCATAGGCAGAGTGCTACGTGTACTACATTGAGTACTACGGGTACTACGGGTATGATTACGAATCGTTGCTGGAGTTATCATAGCCGCAGCTACACATCGGGCGCAGTTCCAACTGCTGCGCAGTTGCGGCTTAAACTGTTAGAAACGCCAACTTCCAGCCAGGTAATTGCCGTGTTTAAGCAATCAGCTAACCACAGTCTGTGTGAAAATGTTCGTATTGTCTGAAAACTCGTTCTCAATGTTGTTTTTATGTGTTTTCCATTGAACAAAACTGGTAATAAAAATTTTTTAAGTATTTTTAGCGGTCAAAGAATCAGTTTTATATATTGGTTTGTAGACATGAACTTGTTGCTTTTAGCTAGATGATTTTTAAGTCTCAGTTTAAGCTGGTTGAATCGGACCTCTATAACATATAGCTGCCGTACAATTAAAAGTCAGGCTTGTTGATATTTTCCATATTATTTAAGCTTTTCAATTTAAATTTCACCCACACTTAAAAGACTTTATTATCAACTGATCTACCAAGTTTCATAAGGATCAGACTATCATAAAAATTTGGGTTTTTCCATATTTTCTATTTTTTTTAAGCTTATGAATTCAAATTTGATATACACTTAAGTTTCTTTTTTATTTAGCTATAAACCTAAATACGTTTGGGATAGCTGTCTATTCTATTCTTATATATGTACTATGTTAATTTATACTCTTTCCTTACTTGTAATTTTGAAATAGCAAACTGTCTTCATATTAGTTTTAGGCTAATTTTCTTAAATAATCGTACTTTCCTATAAGGACCTTATAGAAGCCAAATTTTCATCATGATTTCTTGTATGTTTGTCGCTCAATAACCATTAATGTGTTTATTAGTTCTTTGGTTCATAAATAACGATTATAAGTTAGCAATACAAAACTACAAATTTTTATCTCCGATAATTACAGATTGACTAACAATAAGATTGTCATGAATCTGTAAACAAGTTTACGGAAGTACGCAAAAGTATTGATTTGTAATAGTTGAGTAAAGAAAAGGGATCTTATCACCAAATAATATAAAATTTTTTGGGGTTAAGCGATCTAAGTATATCTATATCTATCTAGTATATATATAATCGTCTGCTCTCAATGATGAAATACCAGAATTATTCACTTTAATTCATGTATAATATACATTATCTAGCGAATCTAAATTATTTTGTGTTTACACATCCATTGACTGTCACATATCAAATATCAATTCCGCCGTATTTATTACAATATTATAAATTAATTATATTCTAGTTTCGTAGTATATGCAGATATGGCATGATGACTTTTTATAGTTGATTACCGGGTCTGACGTGTCTGATGCGATTACTGCATTGCAAATTAATAATTTTTGCACAAATTATAATAAAATATTTTTCTGACAATAGGAAATTCTTTTTTCATATTTTCTACCAAATTTATTAAATCGAAGCATATAAGAAACTTGTCTAATCAATTTTAAAGTATGGGAATCAAGGTCTTCGATAAGCATGACCAATTGAAACTGACCTATATATTGTTTTTAGTGCAATGTTTAGTAGATCAAAGATCAATTATTATGCTATTCGATGACGTATCTATCTGCTGTTATCGATAAGTTGTTGACTGTTGCTCATCCCACCATAAATCTGGTAATACCCCAAATAATTAGTCAGATATTCCCGCTTATTTTCTGCTCAATTAACATATAGTATTTAGCACGTGGCGACCATATAAAATTCGCTTGAATTGCTTTAACTATAGCAAAGTTCTGAACGCCATAAAATAGTTTTTGATAAGGTAATGGCATTAGTTGATAAGGCCAAAACTGCTTATCAAAAATACTTTTTGTTTCCTCCTATATAATATTATATATTAAGAATGATTTTGCACAACCTTTTTAGATATACTTCACGACTCATTGATGGTTTAAGGTTTTCCAATTTGTTACAAAAGTTTGTTCAGTTTTACAACAGTTGTTTTCAGTCTACTTCGATTCCTTTGTTTAATGAAGTCGCTCAACGGAAAAGTCTGACCAGAGCAGTCAATTGATAAGACTTTTGCTTTGTGCGTAAATGAAAGAGATTTTCTTGTCACGAAGATTGCTTGGAAAATTCCAACAAGTTTCTTCTTTGCTTTTCTATTGCACTTTGAACTGATGTTGTTGTGGAAAATATGGAGCTTTAAGTTTCTACAACAGTTTGATAATTTTACAAATGACTGTCTGTAGGATCCATTAATGGCAGATCCTTAACATATTTAGAAAATACTATTATATTTTACTCACAACTAAGGACAAAAAATGGTATAACATGTCAAAATTGGTGCAATTTTTGCTGAGTTATGAGATTTTGCCAAAGCTTTGACATGATTTTGTATTCTATTTTTGATGCCAGAAATAGAAAAAAATTGAAATTTTGAGTTTTTAGATTTTACTTAAAAATTGAAAAAAAAAAATCTAAAAAATGTTTGTATTCCGAAATGCTTAAACTTGAATGTAGTCGAATTGGATTCATAAATCATAAACAAAATAGTATACTAAGTCAAAATCGGTGCAGTTTTGGCTGAGTTATGAGCTTTTGAAATATTCACCCAGATGACATTTTTCATTTTATATGATAAAATTTTACTCGATTTGAGTTTTTACATTTCAAAATTTTTTAAAATCACAAAATCAAAAATCTTAAAATTTTGTTTTCCGAAATGAATAAGATTTGAAAGTGAAACGAATTTAAATCAAAAACCATGAACAAAATGGTATGACAACTCAAAATCGCTGCAGTTTTGGCTTAGTTATGAGAATTTGAAATATGCCTCAGATGAAATTTTTCACCTTATTTGTTACAATTTTACTCGATAACAGGGTAATTTTTGGGCAAAAATGAAACTCATTTGCCGAAGTTTTAAAGTAGTTTTCTATGCTAATTTTGATGCCGGAAATTGAAAAAAGTTAATATTTGGAGTTTTTAGTTTTCAAAAATATCAAAAAAAAATTTTTTTACGAAATGCATAAAATTTGAATTTAGGTGGAATTTAGTTAATAACCATGAAAAAAAAATGATATGACATATCAAAAAGATGTAGTTTTAACCATGTTAAGATCGATTGAACCCTTACATGAAATGTTTCCGTTGACAATTATACAAAAATAATGAACAAAATAGTGTGCATACTCTCAGTAAGGGTATAGCACACGAAATGCATTTCTGAAAGAGCACAATGTAAGAGAGAGAATGACGGTGTTTAAGAGAGCGACATTTAGAAATTTTGCGAGGGTTGCACAGTTTATAGAACCTCTAAAAAAGTCATTAATGCATAATTTTTACGACAGATGAAATAATTTATTTCCAACTTTGATATAATACCTAATGGGATGAAGTTATGTTATAGTTAGGAAGTTAAAATCGTTGTTATTTCGAAATTTGTATCATGCACAGAACTGAATCAAGAATTACACGAAATGTTGTCAACTGAATCTGCAAGACTTATCTATAGATAAGACGAAAATATAATAGTAAAAAAATTGGAAATTTTCAAGTTATTTTATGAATTTTCTAACTATATTTAAAATTGCATAATTAGATAACAACAACTTATCTTTAGCGCATGAAAAACTATATTATATTTATATACTAAAGGGATATAACGATTTTCTGTACCTGTCCCAGACCCTGAAATTTATTTTTATTACCATTTTCGTTGGGAACATCTGTTCACAATCTCAGCACGCAATTTAATATTTCGGACGTATTCGACCACAATTACGCTTAGTTTCGGTTGATGGTTTTATAGGGTCGGTAGGGTCTAGTAACCTTGCGAGGGCTCGTCATAGGGGTGATGGGATGAATGGATGGTGGTGCCGGTAGTGTTGGTGGTGGAGGTGTTGCAACAACCCCGAAATGAACAGTTGTGCGCTGTTAAGAGAGCGATTTCACTTGTCTGAGAAATTTGCCGGGCCGGGACCATAAATGTCGGGGCGTATTCTGCCTGGGCTTATGACATTCACGTTTCAGTTTGTAATTTGCCGCTCAGCTGTGAGGAACAATCGATCTAACTGGGCATCTAATTAAAGACTTGTGTGTTGCCTAACGAAATTCTAGACTGTTTTTATATAATTAGATCTGTATTTCGTATATTTTGTATACCCAAATTTTTGATTGCTGAATAGTTTTTATAGCATGAAACAACGAAAACGTTTCAATAAGCAACTAAGTAGACGTCAAAAGGTCTTGAAATTTCAAGGAATTGTACGAAATTATCGGAAATTAAAACGTTCAAATTATGAAAATATCTGGAAGCGGTTACAAAATAAAGTAAGATAATATCTGAAGATGTGATTATTATATTAAAATTTAAGCGGCTGTACTAGAAGATTCAATAGGTTTAATAGATGGCATAGGTTCAATATTCTTCTAAGTTTAGTTGGTGGGATTGGGTATTGATCGCCGTTTAGTCAGACAGTCCGCTAGTTTTGCTGGGTCGAGGGTCTTCAACATAGAGATGGGTATATTGACATATGTAAAGGGTATGTAAAGGTAGATAGTTTGTCAAAAAAATTGGTTATCGAACCTACAAATGGGCAGAAAAACCGACGTGGAAGAAGACGAAGTCTGACGGACTAAAAGTTAGAGAAGCTGGCAGTCAGATAGATAGAAAGGCGAAAGGACATACAGACGGGCTTATATATGGTTTCACAGATAGACTGACTACTAGACGAATACGCCAAGTAAGAAAAATAATAAGACTCAATATTTTAGACAGACAGAGAGTCAGACAGACACTTTTGCCCACGATTGATATACCTTCTTAAGGAATTCTGAATAATACAGGGCATAAGCTATTTCTTTAGACCTTTCAAGACCTTGCAGAACTTGTAAAACGCAATTGCAATATTATTTAGAACACATGCAATTGCCTATTTTTTATATCATTAGTACATCTGGCGCCCCACTCAGACCCCTATTCCCCACCCAGTAGAACCGTTTGTTTGGTCAATTTTTGAATATGTTTTCCCATTCTCTTAAGATATAGTTAACATAATATTTCTCTTTCTCTCTCTTCAAACTATTTTGTTTCTCCTTTGAATTTGGGTCCACCCTGAAACAGGCATCTCTTGAGGAAATTCGCCAAGCGGCATCGCGAATTTGCCGGGACTATCTAACGGGACGCTGGAAGGTGGTTACCCCCGAGCAGCTTGTGGTAAAGCGCATCAGGTGAGTTGGAGGACCCACCCAGTTCTGCTATATCCTTAATACATATACAATTTATTGCAGTGGTGGTCTATCGAATTTCTTATATTATGTAAGTTTGCCAAACTTGGACGACTTCAATGAGGAACAACAACAACCACAGCAACAACAACAACAAGGATGTGGCAACGTCAGCAGTGGCAAGAACGTCATAGCCGAATCGACATTCACTAAGAATAGCAACGATTTCAAGGAGAGCACCGAGGCGCCGGCTGTGTCCGACGATTTGGCACAGAATGTTGTTTTGGGCGGCACCGAAGGCGGCGTGGGCGTGGGGCCTGGCGTTGCCGACGACGACGATGACGTGGCACTGAGCGCCCAGGTCCAGGCGAACAAACGCCGACGCTTCGATAGCGACAGCGGCGACTCGAGTCTGCTGAAGCGTCTGCACAGCCCAAAGCAAGAGCCCCGTGAGGTAGGTCCGGGGCACAACCCTGAAAAAGAAACTTGAAAAAACATTGATCGCTCGGGAATCAAATACTTAACATAAAGCCAAACCAAACAAGTGGGAATATGTGATTTGTACCACAACGAAGATTTGATACTCTTTTCGAATTATTTTTATGATGATTTATAAGAAACAAGTAGTGGCTATAAAAACCCTAAATCCACCTACGTTAAAATAAGTTCCTCAGTGAAGGAAGCAGAAATAAAGGCAAATAGTACTTCAGGTTTTGACCCGATAGGGTTTTTATGGCCGTATAATAATAATAATAATCAATAATTCTATAAAGCGTCTTGGGACAGTACGCTATACACTTGTCCACCAATAATTTATAATATCTCTATTAATTTTTCCTACAGGTTCTGTTGCGCATCTATGGACAAACCCATGGTGATCATGCCCTCGAGAACATGATAACCGAATCAGTGGTCTTTGCCTTGTTAAGTGAGCGAAATTTTGGTCCCAAATTGCATGGCATCTTTCCCGGAGGACGTATTGAGCAATATATACCGGTATGGAGTACTTACTAATATAATAATCTCAGTACTCATTTTCATTGTTTCCTCTGAAATGTATTTCAGGCACGTTCCTTGGCTACCATCGAGCTGGGTGATCCGCGTATATCTATGAAAATTGCTGAAAAAACTGGTGAAATTCACAGTTTAAACATACCCATGTCCAAGGAGCCGGATTGGATATGGAATTGCATGAGCCGTTGGCTGGCCAGTTTGGACAGTATTGTAAAGGGCAAAATTGAGTCGAAACCCAATTCGACGGGGCTTCAAAAGCAGCGCGATCTGATGCGCACTCTGGACTATGTCAAGGAAATTAATTGGATGAGATCTGTTATCGATGCCGGCGATTATCCAGTGGTCTTTTGCCACAATGATTTACAGGAGGGCAACATATTGTTGCGTCAAGCGAATAGTGCACAGGAATCGCGTACTCCACGTGAAACCATCAGTGTCTTGAGGTA